>DWIC01000586.1:0-11174 GCA_018248135.1 Battus belus
GTATACAGGGATAGATAATAAACAATAGTTAATTTTAATACATAGTAAGCCTAATTTTATGAACACTTTTCCACACTTTATCATTGCTCAAATTATTGATATTTTGAAAATTGTGCACTATATGATAATTGACATTAAATGATTTATAATTTGTCTCATTTAAAGCATATAACCAATCATACTGTATACAGATGAATTTCAAAACGAATACTTTTGAAATTATTAATCAAACTAGTTTAACAACGCAAGCATGTCACTTCGCTGTCGAGTTATTATGTTGATGGTAGATAATAATGTTAATAGACGAAACGACCAGTTTCCAAATAAATAAATTAATATAAACGACTTTGTTTTATAAATGGAGGTAAATTTTTGAATACACTTGACATCGCCGCTTTAAACAAGAGTACCTCAATACATAATGAATAGGCTGACGATTGTGTTACGACTTAGTTATTCTAAGACAGTGGTGGTTAACCTTTTTAACGCAATTAATGTTTTTTTAAAGGAGATGATAAAAATAAACGTTAACCATAGTGACTTGAATAAAATAATGATTAAAAATAGTAAAAAGTTTATTTATATACTACTAAAACTCGATATCGAGCTTTAAATATGAAGTTGGGTTTTTTTCAATAATTGTAAGAAAATTTTAATAATTGAATGTACAATTCTCTACAAGATAGAATCAGAAATAAAAAAACCCGAAGACGATCAAAAGTAACCGACATAGCCGGCGCATTGGCAAGTTGAAGTGGCAGTGAGCCGGTTCGCAGAAGAGATGGCCACTCGGACCGTATGATTCTTATGTGAAAACCATGGACCACGGAAACTTGGCAAGTGCACCGTAAGACGTCCACCCTAAGGTAAACAGATGCTTTGTTTTGCAATATTATTTTTACTGAGACAATTAGTGACGTGTTTATAATACTTCCGCCAAGGGATACAGTGCGTTAACTGGATTGTATCAAGTAAAACTTCTTCTTAAATGACGCCAGTTTTTACCCACAGGCCAAGAATAACTTGAAAATAAAAAACAATAAGTTATTTAAAAAAAGAAACATCTTTCATTATATAGACACAATACATTAATCTTTGCTATGTTACGCTGTTTGTGTATGGGATATGGAGACCCATCATTAGTATTTCCCCGAGGATATGCTATAGAATGGTTAGATTATCAAACATTAATATTGTTATGATATATAAATGATTTTGGAGACATGGAGCGTTGGACGCTGCACATCGTACCCTTGTCCCGCGCACTTCGTGGCCCGACCGGGCTCATCCCCGCCCCGCGCTTTTACACCCATTACAACTGACAAAAACGCGTATAATAGCATAAATAAATATTATTTATCGCTTCACGGTGGCTTAGTTCTGTACAAAAAGACCTATGAGTTATTACGCCGTATTACATTTGCGTTTTGTACAGAGCTTTTTTCTATGCCCGTAACTTAATATTTATTGCGAGTTTTAGTTGAATATTCACAGTCGTCAGGTCACGCTTTGCGTCGATGCCGCACCGCCCTCGGTGCACTCGGGAGACTAACTCTTGACGCATTTTAAACCTTATCCCACCGGGATAGGTACGTGCAGGCGTATCTCCGATTACAATACCGAATACGTTAACAGTTAAATATACATATTTATTGTTAGAAAATATATAACGAATTAACATATCTCTTTTGAAAGATATAAAATAAATTGCACGGAATTAGTTATAGCTAATTGAGATAACGTTATTGCGTGAGAATCCGACAGCTTTGTCAGTTTAGAATGTGATTTCTTTAGAAATATCGCTTAAATGTTTTAATTAGCTCCAAAAATACCGTTGCACGCGTCGAATTAGCTTAAACGTTATTTCGCAATTTTTTCACGCATTATGCTGTATAGGAGCACTTAAAAAGCACAAAGCTATAGCGCACGCGGGACAGTTATTTGAATACATAAGTCCATAACTGGTCTAGAAGATGTATATACTAACATGCCCTGCTCCAGAAATACCATACGTCTTTCGATAATTATTTCCTAATTATTCAATACTTTCTTCATGTTTACGTGTTCGACTTAGAGACTACGTGGCACGTACTCTACGTGGACATAATCCAGTGATTTCCAAGATCTGTTGCAAGTGATTCGCGCCGTGTTTCGAGTGGACTTCTTGCGCTGTGCTTGCTGGTCAGTGGTTTCCATTCCAGAACATTATAGCCACAGCGGTAATCAATTCTGTGCGTTACATGATCTGCAATGACACATCAACTTGCGAGTCCACTGGGATATGCTAGTTGTTGCACCCATGGGATACACATATTCAACGCTTCTGTGCTGAACAAGTCTTCTTTCCAATTTCCAGCAGCTCAATCAAAGCTTCTTGGGTCTCAAACATTAAAATAGTTTAAACATGTTATGCGAAAGGAAGACGATGCTGTGGATATATTAAGGTAAGACTAAAAGGATTTAGCTTCAGAAGCCGCCTAAGGCCCTAGACAGATCAAGCGAGGACTTTCATGGAATTGCCCCTAAATTGTGCCTTGTGCTTTAATGAGGAGAGGTGGAAAGAGCCTTAAGACTTTTTTTGGATCTGTCAATGCTGTATGCTGCCTTTTGCAGATTCCGCGGATTCGAGATGATAGGGCGTAAAGTTCATTTAGTCTCTTTTAATGTAGCGAAACTCGAAGGTCTCCTGGAAACCTCAGCACGGGCCGCTTCATACTTCTATTGTACCGGATTGGAAAGGCCAAAATAAGGTATAAAGTAACATAACGACTTTGCGATATAAGCAATGGACGGTACCGTACCGTTTTCGTTAGTGTTGAACCAACGGTAGGATGGTCGCGGCTGCTGCTTGGAGCGCATGTCTAGTCGCCGCGCCGTCCGCCCGGCTCACACGGATTCATCTGTGAACAATCAAAGATACATTAATAACTCTATGTACTTTTTAATATATATATATTTTATTCGAAAACTGAAAACTTTAAATTTTTTTCTTAGCGAATTTTAGAAAAATATGTAAAGTTTTTTTAATTTAATTCATGCACTAAAATCTCAGTCAAATCTTTTTCTATTAGACATTGCTTATAAGTTCCACCCAAAAAACCATGCCACAGGACGCTGGATGCAGTCCGCTTCCAACCGGTCCTGCTGGAAATGTGTGGGGAAGGCCTAAGACCGGATGTAGACATTCTGCAGCTGAAATTATGATGATGTTGACCTTAAACTTTGAGAATTTTTTCCTTAAACAGTTTTTTTAAATATAATGAGGTAATTGTAATAGACTTACAACTAACGACGTTGTTTTAAATTACTTAAAAATGATGTTATAAAATATTGCCATTCGTTTGAGGTAAGTAGAACTTAACGCGATAGTAATCCGTGAAAACGTACTAAAGTTCATAATAATTAAATCTAAAGGTTTATTTACAACTAGTAAGTACACATACTTGTTTGTTACATTAAATGAACAAAATACTAAATATTCGTAATACTCCAAATTAATTGTCACAATCTTTACCGCGAACTCGGGACTTTCCCGCCAATAATCCAGACAACATAGTACAGATAATCATAAGAAACTACTTCTTGAAAACGATGAGTAAACTGCCAAGAATCCTTTGCATCTTCACATTAAATATTCTCGATAAATTAAAAAAAAAACTAACCCGTCATTAATATGAGACGAGAGTCCACAAGATACTGAACACAATGTTACTGTTACCAATGAAAACGAATTTAGACCGTAATGTTAATAGCAAAAGATGTATATTGCGTTTAACGAATGTGAAAGGTGGTGAATTGTTTTAAACAGAAAAATCTTGGAAGTCGAACGATATGTCACAGAATTTATGAGCGGCGAACGACGCCGCGTGACGCGCTCCGAGTGATTCAAATACGCCCCGTAATAAATTCGATATCAAAGGCACAATGTCGTAATGCGATACATTGACGTGCGATGCGGTGATAGGGGCCCGATTTATGACGAACAGTGTTCCTCTCACGACCACCGCCTATGATTAATTCTTTCCTCTTGGGACGGATTAAAACGACTCCGTTTTAACTACACGAGAATATGACGACGTGGGTGGAAAATGATTTAGCTTTTCCATCAAAGCCCCATAACACATAAAAATTATAGATTATTTATTATATTAAGGATGTGCAGAAACATTGATCGCAAAATAGAAAAAAAATCCGAGTTTATTTTTTTTATTTGTTAATTTATCTTAGATCAGGAAGCATTTCAAACCTCTCTTATGTCTACCAAATTGATCTGTGTTACCATTCTTCCATGCTAGCAATTACAAGGAAAATAATGATTAGTAAATATATTATATAAATAAATATACAAAACTGTGGCGATATGTTCAATTCTTAGTCCTAAAATAGGAATAAAGGAAGACATCAACAGGAAACTTATATATGACATAAACCGATCCACACTGGGCGTGAGTTTTGTATTGTCTACCGAAATCTTTAATATATTCAGGTCAAAAATAGAAATCGATCTTGTTAAGTTTCAATCTTCTCGAGCACATTTGAAAAGGAATGCTGAGCGTGTACTTACAGTAAAGGTCTACTGTCGGCAACCCGTGCGCCTGGTCGTTTCATTGCCTGTCCAAGCTACCTAAGAACTCATCGCCCCCTTAAGAGGGAAAAAATCCATATAACATTCATAGCCGAGGTTCTTGAGGAAGGTATCAAGCTTGTAGGTTAAACGATAATCTTATGTTTCAAGACAATTTAAAACGCGAAGCCTTTATATCCTAGGTGCATGATTGCAAGATTTTATATTCTTTTTTAAAATATACCATTTTGAAATTTTTTACTAACTTCGTAACGTTTATTTGTGTTATCTGTGTGTATTATATACCTATACTTTGTATGCATACAACACAATTTAATACTGCGCCTATGGTCTATAGATATATCATCTATAAGCCTCTGCCCATAATTAGATAACCGGTTAAGTAATGTTAAGTGCTGTTAATTATTATAACATTAAACTAACTTGCTGTTACATAGATTGAACGGGAACAACTATCTGCTTAACAAAGTTGCAAAGTACGAGAGATTCGTTTTGGAGTCGCTTCCAGTAAGATCAACACAACAAGAACAGATACAAAGACAAACTGAATCTTATGACTTACATAATACAACAGTTTTATAATTAATAACAATTCTTCTTATCATCCGTGAGAAGAACGCATTCTTATAATGGCAACCTTCAACTGAAAACTACGAGGGTTCCAAACGCGTCTAAAGGGGCCTACAACGAAATGTCATTTTTTTTCGTAGCCACTTCTACAATATTTTTAATACTGTAGTAAGGGACATTAATTTCCAAGGTTCAAGGGGATTTTACGAACTTCTTGTTATATATTAAAAAATAATATAGACACTTTAACACGGGAGTATGCACGGAGTTACCACCTACGTAGCTCGTAGTTTGCTCGTCTGAAGTGGCAGTAGGCGGAGCTCATCGCTCATGCATGCGATTACTGTAGGGGCCGCAAAATTCTCGAGTGGCGACCACAAGCTGGTACGGGGCGTAGGTAGGCGCAAGACCGATCATCGTGGTGATTTTTGGAGGACGCCTATGTCTTGCAATGGACGTTCAACGGCAGAATCGAAGAACATCGGAGTGTATTGTTTAATCGTACATAGATAAGTAAAATTAAAATAATACCTTTTTAAGAAAATCTACATGTTTTCAATGTTCTAAAATTTCACACCGTAGGATTACAAACAGTAATCTTCTTGTTAATATCATACGGTTTACGAAAGATAACATGGACAGTCTTTACATTAATAAAATCTTTAATCTCAATATTTTTACGGCACCAATAATATCAGGTCGTAAAAACAGCTACATTAATAAACAATATTAATTTGAATTCACGAGATCGGACGAAGGCGAATCCGGTCCTTTGACGACTCGTATCTTGAAATGTTGTTGGGACATTTCACTGTCGCAATTATGAAACGTTTTAGCGGTGTGTGATACGCTCCGATATTTTAAAATTTTATTATTAAACGTCTTAAAACATTATTTTTATATAGCATACCTCTGCTTTAAGTAAATGGATTATAACACATACCTATATACATATAAGTCAAAGGTGACTGACTGACATAGTGATCTGATCAACGCACGGCCCAAACCACTGGACCGGATCGGGCTGAAATTTGGCATGCAGATAGATGTTATGACGTAGGTATGCCCTAAGAAGAATTTTGATAAATTCCACCCCAAAGGGGATAAAATAGGGTACGAAAAACTATACCTAATTAATAATGATACTTCTTAAAGCGAGTGAAGCCGTGGGCTAAAGCTAGTAATATGTAAAACTTTGTGGATATTCACAGTACTTTAGAGAGGCCTAAGGATGTCTAGCAGAATGCATAATTGCCACTCAATACTATATCTTGACACGTTCAGAGTGAAGAACAGGCTTCACCTATATCACAAGAATATTTCATCATCTTCATCATCATCATATTAGCAATAAGATGGTCACTGCTGGAAGTAGACCTCGTCTTAAATTTCCGATAGCTATCGGCTGGAAGCGGCCTTCATTGAGCGTCTTCAGACGAGTACCTTGGAGTAGACTTCTTACGCTCCGCTTGCTGATCCCACGTAGCCACTCCAGAACCCTGTTACAGCATACCTGCCCAATGCCTCTGCAACTTGCCAATACTCTCGCCTATACCGGTTTCCTTTCATCAGGGAATTTCTATAATAATGATTTGATCTCGTGCAGAACTTCCGAGCATAGACTTCCTCTATAGCTCGTTGAACGACTATAAGAGTGCCAATGAGGACCAGAGTTAGACACCACGTTGTAACGGCGTTAGTGATTACTTGCCCATTGGTGGTAGATCCTCGTCTTTATATATTGAAGGTAAGACGAGAGTTCAGTAGTTTCATAAGAGTATGAAAGTTCTGAGCCATTACAAAAGGGTTTGATGCAAAATTAGCGAAGGAAGGTATTAGCAAGTTCTCTGTCTTTTCCTCCTACAGTAAACCACTACGTTATTACGTGACGTAAATACATGAAAAACTTGAAAAACAGATATCCATGAATTCGCAACACGAATTATGGCGATCAATGGCACCAATTGTTTATGCAGAAATTCAAGCACTTAGAGTAAGAAACTGCAACGTTTTATCAAGTGATCATTAAAGATATGATAAGCGGAACATAATTATTCTTCAATGAATTAACGCTTCGCTTTAACGATTATGGACCGGCCCTCCCGAACGCATTAAAAGGACTTACCGGATCCGCCAGGTTGCCGCTCATAGTAAATCAGTTCGATTAATGAATAGAACATACGGACCTATATTTTACAATTGATCGTCGCGTGCCAAAGTTGTGATTTCAAATTTACTATAGATTCTTTTAATTATTATATAATACATTTCAAATATTAAAAATAAACTTTAATAAAGTTTAATAATGACAAAAGAGTTCCTAAATTATATGTCGACTGAGCATGTGACTGTCGAAATTATGTCTAGAATCATAAAACGTTTACTACATAGATATGCACATATTTGTATGTGTTAACACACACAGTTTCGATTTTTGTTTGTGTTAGTCAAAAAATGATTTAAAAAATTCGACTAGTAGAACAATGTTGACTAATTATAAAATTAATTCGTATAAATTCGCCACCGCGCACGTTCGTAATATGGCGTCGTATGTTTTCATTTTGAATATCAAAAGAGGAGCCCTCACGAGTAGCGAGTTGTCGCCATAAAGCCCGCACTATACGGTTATTGGTGACTCGATGTATAAACTTTTTTTTCCCGGGCGATCCTTCAGACAATTTATTAAGAGGTTCCCGAGAGACCGTATTTTTGTTTTGATTAAAACTCTTACATCTTACAACTTAGCATAGCTGTTAATGTGTATTCATTTTCTCGTAATGTTTATTGACGATGGAATTTTGTTTTAGAATCGGTATTGGATACCAGTGAGGCTTTTTTACAAAAATATTATTATTATAAACAATTTTTATACCCTAATATAAAAACAAAAGTTTGTCCGTATGTCCTTTATAGAATCGTTAACTATCCATTTGATCATCTGACGATCTTCAGCAAAATTGTTGTGCATGAGTCCACGAAGATTTCTAAGTAAGTATGACTAATTTTCGACAGATGGAGCCACTGGCGTTCCTATGAATTTCATATATGAAATTAATTGAATATTTGTGTAGTATCTTTTCTTTAAATTTATTTTAGTTGATGACATAGGGTATATCCTATGAAAATTTAAAGAACTTATATGTTCTAACTATAGCTAGAACATGTAAATTCTCCAGCTCCAGTTCCAGTTAAGACGGTTACGGCATGTTATGATTCTTGTTCCAGAGATACATGCCTAATAATGTTAGGTATAAGAAATGTTTTACAATGATGCGTCTATTATTTTAACAATTCACTAACTAATGATAAATAATAGGTTTAACTTAATATGTAATATATGTAAGTATCAGGTAAGTCAAAGTGTGGTAAACTTTGTACTGTAAAAGTTTTTGCCCTTTCACAGCCCATATACATAAAATTAATGAATAGATTGTATTTCGGAGTGACCATTGTATTCACTGAGACAATTTACTAATCAACCAATCATTCGTTATAAAAATAAGTTTTCTTTTTTGTGCACTACAAGATTTTCAGTACATTATCAAGTTTCCATTGTAAATGGTATACAATATTTTTAAGAGTTTCATTTACGACAAATGTTTACAAGGGACAGGAGTTTAAATATACAATGATCTGAATGGAATTAAAAGATTTATTTCAACCTTTTCTACTTGCAATGGTATTATTTTTAATTCCATAAAAATTCTCGTAGCTCTACGTAGATATGTAAAAAAAATTCTTGGTTGATTGTGCAGTAGCTTTTAAGTAGTTAGCAACGATTGACGATTCGTTTTAATTTGTATCAATTTTTAATTTCTACTCCATGTTTTACTATTGCAGTAAACATATTTACGTTTTTTTTAGTACTGCGTTCTAAGTATAAAAATTATTAAGGAGTGGATGTATAGCGAAGAAAAATACTGCATTTAATTCCAAGCACACTATATAAAATAATGTTTCCATGCCAACTCATATTATGTTTTATCTATGTAATGCTACAGGCCAATAACTTCTAGTAGTACATAGTCTGCACGGACAGATAGTAAACAAAAAGTAATTTAATACGTAGTTACATTAATTTTGAAACGCTTTTTTACTATATTATGATAACATTATTATTTTTGTAACTATCGATTGATGTAGTGTGTACCGTGCGTTTATTGACAGCAAATGAGCTATGCATTCATCGCTTTAAAGCTTACACTTATAACTAATCAGCCTGTAGATTACTAAGTCATTTTAATTTTATTAAAGGATGTAAGTGATATTTTCTTGCTTTTCTTATATAACATAAAATTTTCAATAATAATACGATATGGTTATCATTGTTATATTGTGTATGCTATGTATATATGTAGGTATGGTTGAATTTAATAACAGTGATATTGACATCGGAGTGAATGCAGTAAGTTGTAGAAGAGTTCCAGGGCCCGGGCCGCTGCTGCGTCGCAGGTGCCGGCCCGGCCCGTATCGGCTGTCAAAAACTTGTAAAATATCGCCCGAACGCGGGCCAGCCGCGGGCGTCGCGCGTCCCTCACAAAGATATCTCCAAGATTTATTCGGCCGTCTACAATGGAACGTTTTAATTCTTTTCATACGCGACAGATTTATGCACGGACAGATGCGGCCGAAGGCGAGATAACGCTCGCACGCCACCCTTTCCGAACAAAAAACGCGATGGATGACGATCTCGGGGATGCCACCGATAGAAACTTTCAATGGCTCGCCTTTCTTTGGGAGTCGCAAATCAGTCGCTGTTGACGTGTCTATTTCCGTAGGCCGCGCGGGTTCATATAAATAAACCACGCTATGTGATTCAACCAAAAATCTTATTCTGATATCTGTTAGTGTTGTTAAAAAATTTATTGAATAAAAATAATTTACTAATTTTGATAATCATTATAATGATCATTATTTTAGCCGCAAGACGCCTGCTGGACATAGATCTCCCTTAAAGGATTCCAATAGGAGAGAATCGAGCATCTTCTAACAACCTTAAAGAGACTGTCCCTTCTTGTGGGCGGACGTACGCTGTACCTGCCGGCCGATGGTCTCCACTCCAGAATCTTAAAGCGCCAGCTACTATTGTGCTGTGCAGTACAGAAACAGTAATCACCAAAATAATGTAATTGACGTCGGATAACGCCAATATCACACTTTTTAAAAACACATCAGAAATGTTTTTCTGTTATATGCATAAGCGATTTTCAATTATATACTGATACACCATATATCTGGAACAATAAGCCTTTGAGATTTAAAATTCGGCAGGAACTTTTTGCACAAAAGAGATCGGCTAAGAACGTATCTTTTGAAATTCCAACCGCAATGGGCGTTCATTGAAGCAGAAAACATTACAAACATGTACCAATATAAATACTCAAAAGTTATAAACAAGTCAATTTAATTAGATTTTCGATAAATATAACATATGCAACACATTACATTCAAAAATAAATCAAGAATATTTTTTTATATAAAAACAATTACAAATTTCAAGCACTATCCCTTTTGACAGAATCTCTTTGTCACTGGAAGTCCTGGTGTGTTTTGTTTTCGATCTTTTGTAAGCGTGTTTATGCAATTTTTGCGCAAAATAAATGTATCAAATGACCGGTACAGTCAGCAAAATCAATGTTTGTACATTTATTATAATATTTTTGTTCGATTTGGTGGTTACTTTAACAAGGATGTAAAATATAGCGATTCTTGTTTCTTAATTTTATCAATAAGGCACGCGAACTTTTTACGAAAAAACACAATAAAAAATATTTGTGAAAAAATCAGTTTTCTTTCCCCATATCATCATCGAGTCAACCGACAGACGCTAACTGTAAGGCACGGGTCTCCCTAAAGATCGACACAATGACCACTCTTGCCACTGCCCGCACCCGATATTGGCAATAAACAATATTCACTAATTTTCATTATTTTTTAATTTGAAACATGGAAGACTCGTACCAGATATAACCATACTAACTCCTAACTACATGAGTGACAGCCAATGACGAGTTTAGAC
>DWIC01000587.1:0-11173 GCA_018248135.1 Battus belus
AAGTTATCAATTTGTCTTTCTTCTATTATTCCATTATTTCGTTACTTCCATATTAAAAACCTTATCTAGCACAATGGTGCATAAAGTGGCGCCACCAACTACTTTCAAATCAATGAAATGACATTTCATTACATATATAGATTGCAACTGCTCAGAGAACAATGTTTCAGTGGATTGGCAGCAGTTTACTCTGTGTACCATAATGCCACGCTGCGATCGTCAACCCCCCTGCCAAGCGTTAAGATTATGGTATATCCGTCCATAGATATCTTTACATTATCTATGCCTTGCATTGAGCGTCCATGAACACTAACAACGACAGCGTAAAGATTCGACTCGCTCGCAATAAATAAAAAACGTTGCGCATCACCATGTCTTCCTTAATTACATTTTATGCTCAACATTACCATAAGTAATTACAGTAAAGTGTGGATGTAAGTACCGGCAGGACGGAAGGGTTGGACAAACGTCAGACTGTCTGTTCACAAAGATCTCGTGTGCGTTCACTCATCATGCCATCCACTGTTTTATTTCATGCATACTTAGAGTGATGTTTTAGTATTTCTGTGTACACAATAATGCTGCTCTGTCTGTCTAGATTTTGTTCTGCTAACTTTGCTGGGTTTGAGGTGACATAGCGTCGAAAACGTTAACCTACATAATGTCACAAAAACTAAGCTCCAGGACTCCCTTCATATTTCCATTTGACTACCAAACTATAGAGGTTATCAGACCTCGGAACGCTCAGTCAGAGGTTCAATGGTAGCATACAGGTAGAAAAGTCAAATTAAAACAAGGTTTTCAACCAAATAAATGTAAATAACACATGAAGTTTTTAATTTAAAATGTTTAATAAAGCAAAATAAGTTACTTAAGATAAATGTGATATAGACTAAGAAAAATAAATAAAAAATTAATCCACAGAATGTACAACGTAATAAGAACTAAAATAGAAAATAAATTGAAATAGGAATTCGATAAAGGAAAATGACAGCTCATGCAAAGAATAAAGGAAAATTATAAATGAGATTGTGAAGGATGTTAGGGGATGAAAAATAAAAAAAACTTATTTCCCTAGAATTATGTCAGTCCTTGTCCCAGATTAGATAGAGGTGTGAGAGGTCACCAAAAACTGAGGCTATTAACAAAATGGAATAACAAGGTAATGGCACAAAAGGGAGAACCTTGGCATGCGCTGTGACGCAACGCACATAATGTCCGTAACACGACCCGTTTGATTACTAGTATAGTATCATTACCTGGTGTCATTCGCTGTAAGTCCAGAGTTGTTCACCGGCGGCGACTGTCTGGACTCCGTTCCCGACGACTTCATCATCATCAGCAGCGACTGCTGTAGAGAGGAAACCAAAAAAGCCTCAGCTTGGGAGCCTTGACAACTTAAGGGTTAAGATGGAACTCCTCATACGTAATAGTTTGAACAGAATTAAAGTGCGCGTCTATTACATATGGCGGTCGAGAGATATATTGTTTTCTCTTTCTCTCTCTGTAACCTAATGTGATATATATATCTCGCTCTATGACTACTTGTACTGCATAATCTCCTCAAGAAAGACTTCTAGCAAGAGATATTTTGAGGAGGACTCCGCTAAGAATGACTCTAGTAATTAGACTGTACATGGGTGAACTGAGTGTCACATATATAATATAGCTACACGAGATACCTTAGACCTTCGTCTCTTTAGTTTTAAATCTTGAATTAAAATTATTTTATTAAATAAATCTTATTAAAACGTTCAATAGCCTTTATTTGATCCAAACGTGGATAACTACTTCATTTAAAAAGAGAATCCGTTGAGTGTTTGACCGGCTCTTGTCGGGACTTCACCATATCCAGCACGTGATAGCTTACTCATAGACAGACAGACGACTATACTGTCCCATTCATAATTTTAAAAATAACTGGTAATTCTTCCTGTGAATGCATACTTAAATAAATATATTTTTAAATTTAATTCCAAACTCCTGTGTACTGAACAGGACTCTCAAAAATTTTAAGCATTCGTAATACAAATTGAGTGTTCTTTTGATGGGTGTTGGCAGTGTGTTACGTGTGTTAGGTGTGTGACCTTCGGCTCGTCGTCGATGGTCAGGTTGCTGAGGCTTGTGTTGGCGGAGAACTGCGCCGGCGTGTGTTCCACCACGAAGCGGGACACTCGCTCCTCGAACACCGACGCCACGCGACACGACTCTGATGGTACAGTGCATATATTTTTTTTAGCCACGTTGTTCATTATTTGGATCATGTACTATAATCACATGTGTACAGTCAGAAGAAAAATGCTGGAAATTATAATACTATTGAATTTACCTGTTTCTGGCGCGAGCATATGCACGTGGGGCGCCGGCGGTGCTGCAGGCGGGGACAGCGGGGCGCTCTGCCCCGGCGAGTCTGGGATCTCGCTCGGCGAGATGCAGCCCGACGTCAGCCGGCTGTACAAAATACATCAAAAATTGTAAATATCTTAATTCAAGTAGGCATTTACACGTACTTCTGGATCGTTTATTTTTTTAACGTTATAAGCTTCCATCGTCTCGGAATGCTGGTCTGCAAAGATGAATGGACTAGAAACTGAACTGATGTTCTTTTTAAATTTCATATGTATATGATATAATATCAACAATGTAAATGAGTCAACTAATTACACATATCGTTCAACTAAAAACTCTAAACTCACGTAAAATAACACATACTTTTAGTTTTAGATTTAAATAAAAGGAAAGAATGTCTAAGATATCTTGTGAATCTTTGTAATATGTGCGTACGATCTGACCTATTCTATAGTTAACCAACATTAATTAATAAATTCGTTAAATCAATAAACAAAGTACAGCTCGCGCCGAACATCTGATACGCTATGAATGGCGAGGCGAGTCCGTAGGTGTCCTTTAGGCTTGTTGTAGTGTATTTTTCTTGCTTAAAGTTCAATTAACTTGAACAATACCGTGCGGGCGTACGATGATGATTCAATGCATTCTTTTATACAGATGTTGCAACATTGTGGTAACTGTCGGATTTTTTTGATCGAACTCTCACTGTTCCCAAGTAGCATTTGCAGATTCCGCGAGTTCCAGGTGGCAAGGCGCAGAATGCGCCCAGTCTAAGACCTCTTTTTTAGACAGTAAAGCTCGAGGACTCCTGAAGGAGCCTCGGCACGGGCCGCTATATACTACTATTTTACCGGATTGGGACGCCGCCGAGCTCTTAGATCGTTTCGGTGAGCGTTCCATGGAGTGACTACGCTCAAGTGCCCCCACGAGGGGACCTCGGCATGGGATGTCCTTCTCTATTATGGGTGGTAATAAGATATAACTTATGTATGCGGTTGACCATTTTAACCTATTATCTTATAAGTGCTTTATTAAGTATACATTTCGCGATCCTAATGGTGCCCGACGAGACAGTTTTGACTTTATAGACTTTAGTCATTTCATGAAGTACATAATACTAAAATCGATACTACTATATATTTACATAGAAATATAACAAAGAAATAACATTTAAAGTTTTTTTTTAATTTATATTTTGTTTGCCATTATAATATTTTGTCCTTGTCGAATCTGTTATTTGAGTGCAGAGGCTCTTTTACAGACAAGATACAGGAATAAAATAAATAAAAATACATATAATTATTATATATGTGCAGGTCCTATCAGGTCTGAACACGTCCCGATACCAAACTAGCCGAAGCAATGCACACCGAATTTTGACACAGAGTTTACAATTTCATTTTTTAGTTTTAAATCTATATTTAAAGATGTCTTATTACAGTATTCAAAACTATTAACGTAATTAAAATTTTGTTGAACTTGTTTAGTAGCCTTTTGAATGTATGTACTATTTAAAGTATTGCTAAATTACATTTAATAATAGCATCTAAATTTAGCATATCATTTGAAAGAGAGAAAGAGAAACAGACAGAGACAGAGAGAGTGAATAGGTTTCTTCCAGGCAAGTGTACTATCGTACACCTCGTCATCGCTTAGCTTCCAGCGAGACGTAGGTCAAATACGTTATCTGTAAACAATAAAAGTGCCGCCATTGAGTTTTTGGTTGATCTTCCTCAGCAGATCAGATCACCGAGTCGAGAGGTTACAGCACTGACCTTTTTATAATATTAAAAATAATTGACGAATCAAAAGTACATGTAAATGTCTACTATATTTGTCTAAAATATTACAATTTTTTAACGGTGGATGACAGGATAAATTGCTGGTGTCTGATTGTTAACGAATATCATAAATGACCTCATTGACAGCTCTGCGAGGAATACAGGTCTGGAAAGAATTTTTCTATTACGTTTTGAAAACAATGCCGCAGAACTAATCTTGAAACCAAGCGCGTTCATAAATTGATAAAAAATAATTTGTTGCAGAAACGGCTTCAGTGGATCTATTGAAATCATGTTGTTAACTCTGGAACCACTTATTTTTTTTGGTGATTATAATATACGTCCATTGTAACAGTTTCAGAGAATCCTGTATACAACTAAGATAACAACTTCTTAAAGATTACAGGTATAAAAAAATGAGTGTTATTCTGCCGTCATAAGAAGAAAGGCCGTAACTAATACCATACTGTAAGCTGTACCTGCTTATAAAATAGCTTGTTGGAATATCAACAAAACTTTGTTGTTACGACGGTGAAGTTAATAGTTATAGCCGCTGGTCATGCTAAGGGGGTGCCAGGGTTTCATTGCACACGGGCGCTACACGAGATAGAGCCGCCCCTGATACTTCTATCATCTTGTGCAAAATGTATCCACACTGTAATTATCAAAGTATACCAATATATAGTATTTAATTGTTTCTTTATGGTTGGAGTTTCATAGCTCTGTGGTCCGCAGATAGTATCATCAGAACAAAAGCCGTGCCTGAACTGTTTCGGACGCGAGCCGCTGCCGATTCGCCCGACAATGCTATCTGCGAGCTGATGACCCTCATTTGGTGTTCTCTTCAACCCCGTCTCCTTTCATTAGCGAACACTGTTGAGATGATAATAGATAATTCGTTGAAATCGGAAAAACACAGGCTGAAAGAAATATTTATTTAATAATTCTGTAATGTAATTATTTGACAGACAGCTTTAGGTAATTATATATGTATATGTACAAATAAATAGTCAATTCATTAGGAACCAAAAACAAGTCTATTCCTGCAGCACATGTCATAGATAGATCTGTAGCGAGCATTGCTAAGCTAGCGGAGATTTGCGATCGTAGGTGTAGGTCGCAAGTTCGGGGTATAATTCACACTTTGTGCATTAATTTCCAGAGGAAAGACAGCAGCGTCATCGTCTACCATAATACCACACTGTGATTCCCAAACTGCCTGCCGCGCGTGGTGATTATGGTATATTCCTCATATATATTTAATGATGATAATTTTTGAATGACTAAAACATGATCAACCATCGTAAAATTGAGATCCTTGTGGTAAAGACTGACACTGACGATTGTTTCACAATACTTTTTTAATAACAAATTCTAATTTAAAAGATTTTATGCAAAATACTTAGTTACACATAACAAAAATACCCATAAATTAGACATTATTTAATTACATATGTTACAACTTATTTTTCTTAAGTTTAAATCTAAAATTATATAACTTATATATAGCATTTAAAACTTTTTAGTTCATTGAAATGTAACTTGCTTTATTGACTTATTTACATGAATTATGAACTACACATAAAAAATTCTGTTGAGTTTTTTGCCGGCACTTCACGTAAGTCACAGGTGAAACAATTAAAAACACAAGAGTACATGTAAATGCTTACTTGAATAAAGACATTTTAAATTTATATTTGAATTTATTAGTTACGAATGTAAACTAGATTTTTGTAGAAGCTGCACGAAGCATCCCTGCTGTTGTCTGCACCCAGAAGAGGGCGGGGCGAAGCAACCCCTTCATATTCAAAACCAAATTTATTCATGGCACGATATTATAACAGGTTTTTCAAACAACATTTCCCCTTACTATATCACCATTGGATGATGTACAAATGAACTTACGATCTGGTTGGCAAAAAATAATACAAAGCATAAGAAGTTACCGTAGATATAAAGAAAATCTTTCTAATTTATGTTTAACATAACAATGTGATAAATTAAAGAAATACGATTAATTGATTATTGCTCTAAAACCTTTTAAGGTGTTAGTATTCATCTCATTTGCTGTTAATGTAAGGTCAAAAATCAATGGTTTAAAAAATAATAAACAACGTAGTGATAATGTAGTAAGAAAAATCGTATTCAAAATTCGGAGTACTGGATATTAAAATAAATTATTGTTTATAATCTGTTCCCGCAGACTTTGATCCGCCAGATGTTAACGGCCTTTTGTTTTTACACATATAATCAATTATCCTATATACAGGATGATAGGAAATATGGGAAAGAGATTTAAAGTTTTTACCTTTATTTACAATAACTCTATATAAAGTGGTCACTAAATATGTTACATTGACTTATTTATTCTATTGGAGTGGGACCGAATTGGAAGGGCCCAAGGTAAGCGGGCACTACACACAGTGAGTGGGAAATGCAGGAACATAGAGAGTGACCAAGAGAGACTCGAGGCCCGTCTCGTTCGGAGGGTTGCTATTATTTTATTTTCGGGAAAACTTATAAAGCACCAACAACACCGAGAACAAGTAGCAGATACTCCAGCCTCTCTTTTATTGTAATTAGAGGTAAAACCTCGCGATGTTTAACGTTTAGATTAATCTTAAAGACTCGACAGACAGAAACCCGAGTCGTCCGGCATTCCGCCGACATATTGTGCCACTAAAGAGGAAAATATTTATGGGCAGACCCGACCCGTGCGATGCATTGAATGAGCGCTTTCATGTATATTGGCCCGCGGCTTGGGTTACGCCGACACCTCTGTCTTAATCCAATCTGCAGTGCGCGTAATCCGACGCCGCGGACTACAATGGGCCTTTTTGAGTCCCCGCGCATTAGCCCGGACTCGCGAATTAAAAGCCCCTTCAATGAGGTCGTTGTGGTCGCCGCTCTCAGGAATTCACTTTAATTCAAACTGCTTAACGTAAATCGGGATTAACATCAAAACCATCTCGAAATATTTTAAAATACTTATGCATTACCTATTGTGATATTTGCCTTGATTATTGTATGATGTGACGCTGTTCGCCGTGTGGGGTTGTTACAGCTTCATCGCTCTCAGGGAGCTTATAAATATTTCGCTCCCACTCCTATGCTTGTTGTCATAGCAGTATGACTATTGCGCCTCATGGCCTCATGGCGCGTCGGTGTGGCACTCATTGTTGTTCGGTGCTCAGTGTGTCTTCGCACTTGCTGTTTCACGACGTCTTGATGTTTTCTTTCTTGTTATTGATGAGGTTCTTCATATTCTTGTTGATCTTGATCTTCGTTTTCTTTCTTCTTGCTCTTGATGCTGGTTTGATGATGGTCTTCATCATGTTCTTCTTCTTCTTGATGTCTTCCTGGAGGTTTCTTCTTCTTCTTCGTCTTCTCCTTGGGTGTCGCTGGCCCTCTTGCTTGGGCGTGTTTAGCCACTTTGGTGATGATGATGGTGGCTGGTTTGATTGTGCTTCCTTTTTTTGGGCAGCATCTTTTGATCCCTTTCGGGATCGGCGCGGATGTGGTATTTGCAACCACGAGATTTAACTTTCAGCTGTTGCAGATGGATTTTGGGCTTTTGAAACATTGGGAATGTGTTAATTATATTACTATAGCGATGATTACAATACTCAAACTACACACGCACACACAAACAATAATAAAGGAAAGTGCTCGAAGCAAAAGCCGAAACTTGTGTTTAATAAGGAATGAACGCAAATGTTTTTATGTACTGTAAATTGATACATAAATGTGGTACATAAATAAAAGTAATGTCGTTCTTTCAAAAAGGTCAATCTAACTTTTTTATTTTAATTACATTTAGAAAGACGTCGCATCGAAGAGGTTAAAATTTTTCTTTTAATGTGCTCGGTGTTACAACTTCCATATGCAATAGTTGAAAAGAATGAAGATGAAGAGAACATTATCATCATTTATATTTCAGCCATAAAACTGGTGTGATGCTAGGCATAGACATCCCCCATGGATTTCCAATTGGACTTTAAAGTTCTGGAGTGGTGACCACGGACTGTCAAGCGCAGCGTGGAACATCCACTTTAATGGTGGAGATTGACCTTTCTAAGCTCATGAGACAATTATTAAAAATAAGTTCTTATTTTGAAATGAGATAATTTGTTTTTGTATATATTATTTTACAATTTCTAGTAAACAGATAAAACATCGTTCCACATAAACATGTGCTATTCGTATTTTTCAAAGTTACACTTTAAATTTAAAAAGCAACGCTCTCAAGATGAGATTGAGTCATTTGATTTTGTTTTAATATATGTATTATGCATTGTGCTACAATCTCTAAGAACATTTAACGGCAGAAATGACGCTGCATTAGGACTTCTATCATCTCGTTCTTATTATAATTATGGTTATTGTGGCTATCTTTGGTCGAGGTCTATTCTTTGCAATGGACGTCTGTCGGCCGGCATGAGTGAAAGAATGAATATTAGGCTGTTAGGCGACTATTAGGCTCCAACCAGCGCGCATTTGTAATTGTGAACAGCAATTCATTTTGTTATAGTTTTGTAATAGACGTCAGGATTATGATATAGTACATACATTCTAAAGATACACGACGGCGGATCGTATTTCGGCGAAGGCTTCCCACGAGAGTGAGAGCCACGAGGGTGATGCTGTGACGCTGCCTCCGCGAGCAACGCCGCGTGCTTTGTCTAACTCTGTAATATTGCACGATTCCGCGGCCCGACTCCATTGTGGGGGCGCGTATCGCGTTACCCCCGGTTTTGGATATCAAAAGAACCGACCTCTTTGAGCTCGCGCCCGTGCGAACCTTCAACAGGTGTCAACGGGTAAAGCAGATCAGTCTGTGCAAAAACTACCAAAAGCGCAGCCGAAGCTCGCAGAGAACGTATCTACGACCTCGCGATGCCGGCGACACCGTCTTATTCATTTTTTTATTCGCAAAAAAATATCGATCCATCAAACTTGATGCCGTATCGTCAACAAGATAATCGAGTTGGACCGCCATTAATCAAAAAAACATTGATTCCCATACATCGGGCGGACTATTTATTTTTTAATAATATGACAGGCAAAATGCCCGGCATTTAGTGTAACGTTGTTATCTATTTTTAATTCTATAATCATATTGCTCGTCCGCCCAAAGTTTAAGTTAAACCATGCCCCGTATTCAAATGGTAACAGAGCGGTTTTTACATCGGTTGACGCAGATCGGACAGGCAAAGGCGATTCGGTCGCTTGGGCTCTCGTGGCGGCTTGAGTCAATTAGAGAGGCGGCGCGTATCGATGTTGCATCTCGATGTCTCGATTCTAAACTCGATTTATTAATTAATCGATATACAAACAGCGGCCGTCGACGCGATACCGTGCGCCAGATAGATCGTCGGCCGCGCGCCTTTAAGACTTTTTCTTTTTCTACATCGCGGCCACTCGAAATAAAACTAAACAACCTAATCGTTCTCTATGGCGTCGTGTTTGTATGTTTATTTAATGAATTTCCTGACTCACTTAATTGTTGAGAGTTAATTCCGCCGCTTCCTCTTCCATTGAGCACACTAAATATACCCTGTTTACTGTGCCTTGTGCTATCACGAGTGCATTTTGAGTGCATCGCATGCAAATTCCAATTCAAAATGTCTTTATTAAAATAGGCACTTTTGATTCCTCGATTATTTCAACATTATAAATAGTGAGCCACAACCGGAACGCCGATCTGCTGAGAAGAGCTGGCTAGACTCACAGATGCTCTTTATAAATTAAATCTAAAAATGTATGACGTCTTTCATAAAATTCTTTTAATTTTAGATTTCAAACTAAGAAAATAAAAGTCCAACACGTCTTTCGGAGTCCATAGTATAGTCATTAGGGGATAAATATGGTTTACGAACGTTGAACTTACAAATTATATAAAATCAGTTATTCATTAGATCTGTTAGCTGAAAAAATGTTAAACTCAAGTACTATATGACACAAAACCAAGACTTACGAATACCGTCATTATAAGTGGATACAGGCACACAAAAATGTAAAAAAAATAAATATGTGTCGTGAAAATATAAAAAAAGTGGAATATAATTAATATTTTAAATGAACGCATAGAAACTATAGAACGTCTGAAACTAAGATAAATAATGTACATAAACATATGTATATTACTAGATGTGCCCGTTCACGCGTTGCTGTGTGCATCTAATTAAAAATATTAACAAAAAGGCGGCTTTAATGCTTCAAACATAAAAAAACATTCCAAACCTTCTCGGGGTATACCTAATAGTTTACTATATTTTCACGACTATATGATGTATATTTTCTAAATCTATAGAGTGCAGACAGACGCACATACAATTATAGACATTTTAAAATAATAAAATAATTATGCACAAACAGTTCAAAAGAGATCTTTTTAATCTTATCAAAAATTTATATCATCATTATCATAATTTCAGCTTCAACCCGTCCACCGGTGGGCATAGCCTTAACTTGAGTTTTTCAATAGCACCGGTTACAAATAATATGTATCCAGCGTCGTCCGACCACCTTAACAAGATGAGGAGGTGGACAGCACCTCGTGGAGGTCCTGTGCAGCGCTGCCCGGTCCGCAATTGTTCTGCGTAGTCACCTTTAAGTAAATATTAGAAAATACAAAGTAACTTTGTGTTCTTACCACAATGAACAATTCGCAACATTTCATCGCAAAAGGACATAAATCTTTAGAAATCAAAAACTAATTTTTCGTCTGTTCTCAAACATGTCACAAATATCTCTTGTCAGTCGCGACCTCCCCCGTCTCGATGCCCACATACCATAATGCGGGAGGTAGATAAACGATAAGTCGTCTGTTCTCAAGTATCTCGTGTACATCTTGCAAATCGCCCTCCTCGTCTGACCGATCGCATACATGCCTATCATTTATCAACGTACAAAAAAAAATCAGTGCTTTTGTCTAGTTGTTTTAAACATAAAAATCATTGCAAAACTTCTCATACAAACATTATGGCGATGTTTTTTGGGAGTCTTAGAGTTCTCAAAACAACCCGACCTTTACCTTACCT
>DWIC01000588.1:0-11168 GCA_018248135.1 Battus belus
TTTTGGCCAAGAAGTCGCGTACAAGCAGCGATGTGTGAGCAGGGGCGTTATCGTGGTGCAAAAGCCAATTTTTGTTTGCCAACTCATGATGCAACACACCCCTGCAATCGAAGAAAACTGTAAAAAAAATTTCGCGATACTTTTCGAACACACCATGTATACAATAATGTTTCTTTTAGGTCTAATTTTTTGTAGATCGTAACGTCGTTATGATGCCTCGGTATTCTAAGCATTCGTCTCCAGTCTCCACATTTGTAGGGCGTCAATTTTCCGACCATATAGACAGCTCAACGTCCAGGTCTCTTGGACTATGCTTCTCATGAGTGGAATATCTGTCTGTTTCTGGTTATTCTGTTCTTTCCAGATCTTTGTGGGTTTTTTAACGAGAAACTGGTCATGTCTCAACGTCTCCGAATCTCATTCTCAAAGCGTTTAAATATAGGTTTATCGTATATTCTGAAATGAGGTTTTGTGAAAGTCGGTATTGCCAGAGCCTTCCGTATTAATCTTTGATATTAGAATATATTGAGGTCCGTATTTAATTTGAAGTGTATTCTCAATTAACCTGTGCCCTTTGCATAGACCAATCATCGAGCTGTAAATGTAATAATACAATACACTAGGAAACAGACAGAAGATTAATTAAACTTTCATATATACTTCACTCGATTATTTAATTTAATTAAAGGCAAAGGTAATTCAGATAAATTCTGAAACATTTAGTCTAGATGGTCGTCTAGAACAACACATGAAGCCAAATTCAAGATATAATATACAGCATTTCATAAGACACGGCTGAAACAATAGCGAGAGATTTGGTTAGGATTAGTTTAGTAATGCGTTATAACTTAAAACCTAAAGATTCTCAAAGGTATGTAATTAAGGAAATTGGTATTATACAAAATTAAAAGAATGCCTGCTTTGCGACGTTTTAATGCAATATCGTAGACAACGTGCATTGTCTACTATGAGCGTGTGTAAAGCGAGATTTTTCAAAATAACTTAGTAGTTAGTAGGTTAGTAGGTATTCAGAGTTATAACATGGCGTGAGTAGAATCCATTGTAAAAGAATATGGCCTCTCATCTTTCAGTAAAAGCAAAAACATTGAATAAGTTATACTTTAAAAAAACGGTTTTTATTTTCGACTACAGGCGAAGGATTTAACCTCTATCTCGCCAAACTTCAATCTATGTATTACCAAAGCATATGAGAGCCGATTTGTGATGACTCTATTATAAAAACTTGTGTCACAATGTAAGCCACATTAACACTTATCAAGTTATCAATCAAGTTACCTCCTAAAACAATAGAATTAACTTTAACATTCTATTATATGAAGGCATATTCAAGTGAAATCTTCCCACAAGACTTGCTTTTCATTCAATAATCTAAAAATTATTTTACATCGCTTCAACACGACGTAAATCAAACATGTTTGTAATTTCTGTGTTAATTGTATTGAGAAATTTCGCTGTCAGCGTACGAGTAGCAAGCAACGACCAAGAAATGTTAAATCATTATATTCTCTGGTCGACAGGGTTGACAAAACTGATAGTAGATATTATTTGATCATATTTGTTTGTATTTATATGAGAAGTGACGACACAGAAATCTTCAAAGATTCATCACCATCATCATCATCATCATGTGATTAACACCCATTGTAATGCACAGCTTCACGCTTGAAAAAGGTCCACGAGTTGCAGAATCACATGACTGTAAATATAATTTTTTTTATTAATTGTTTTTATATTTTTACTTATGACCATTTACAGTGACCACTTGTGAACGTTATTAAAATATTACCAAAAGGGAATTTTGATTGATCTCCCCTATACTAGCATCTTTCAATTTAATGTTACGTGGGCACCATAAGCACCATGATCTGAGAAGAGCTCACAGCAAACTTAGACGAGTTATTTTTTGTTCATAAAGCTGTATTTACAATGAACCCCTTGGACCAAACGGAATGATACGTTCTAGCAATTCAAAATTCAATTGTGCCTTCTAGCCGAGAACAGCAATTCTTACGTAATATCAGTAAAAGGCAATTCAGCGCTGACTCAGAGAAATTATCTCAGAGAAAGAGATCTATTTCCAGTATAACATGTTAGTGAAAACTTAATAACGTATTAATAGGAAAAGTTAATTTATTATTATATAACTGCTATTAAGTTATATTTAGTGTTAGTGGTTTACTAGGAAGTGTACTATTCTGTGTTAAATTTTTGTCGATAACGGTCTCATTTTTATCATCGTCTCTATTGTGGCTAAAACCACATTCTCACGCCCATGTTTTTGAATCACTAAAAGCGATTAAATGTATGATAGTTTTGTTATACAGGATGTCTGGTAATAGATTTATGTTTTCAAGTATAATTATTTTAAAAGTAGAAAACGATGTGGATGGTAGTTTCGTTGGAATCAATGACCGTGCGGATTCCTCAATCACGATGTTTTAGTGGTCATATAATCATTGCATTAATGGATCGAGTGTACAAATATATATATTCTGTCTACTGTAATAACTAAAATTTTGTTATTTATTTTAAAAATGTAATGTGTTTACTATATATGCCTTACTTATCTATCGCTAAACAACTCCTAACTTTGTCGCCCTATGCATCCTATATCTCATTTTAAATTTTATGATCTATTTATTAAACAAATATTTACAATCATTACAAAATCTATTTTATTTATTTATTTAAGAAAATACAGAATACGCCAGGCTTTATTATTTAACGGCGAATTCCAACCCCGGCAAACTTGGTTCATCGTAGAGAATTATGAATAGCTTTCAGGAAGCGCCAAAACAAATACGTATGCAATGTGGAATGTTTCACTCAGAATTATTGAATGGAATACTTCCGTTGCAGACGTGCAGACATACCCGACGTTATACTCGGACATGATCTTACCTGAAAAGAAAAGTAAGTTTTAATATAATATGCTTTTATCAAATCAAAGTAACTTACTAAAAAGCTCATACGCTGGTTACTGGTTGTTACGTACCTTCCTTAGGCCATACAGTATAATCAAATTAGCTACGGTTTGACGTTTTACTTAATCTAATTTACATATATAGAGGTTTCGGTTATTGATGTAAAAACTTTAAAACTTTTACACCTATTTTCAATCACCTTGTATAAAATCGCTTTGCAACTCTTTTGGAATACGACTTACCAGTAACTTCTGATGCAAATGAACTATATATTTATTCCTTTAAAACTTTTACAAACATAATATAAACAATCATCCTATATATGACGATCAACTGTCATAAGTCTTTATTTTAAATTGATATTCCTTGCGAAGCTTTTAGTTGCAAATAAAGTAAAACTACAAAGATTATGAGCACAAAATTAAATGTTGACATTATCAAGAATTTTTATTCCCCGGTGAGTACAATCAACCAGGTTTCTGTAGATATGTCCCATTGTAACATTAAAATTAAACTCTCTAAGAATCAGAGAAGAATAACAGATTTAGATTAAGAATTAAGAAAAGCATAGACTTATAATTATAATCCAATAGAAAGATTAATCATTGTTTATGTTTACTTTAAGCTCATTGGTTGAAATGGCCAAAACAATACATTAAACCTGAAGACTGCGCGGAATGCTAAACGGATACTATCTCGGATATCTCGAGCCGAGATGTAATTCTTGGAGGAAGCCTAAGCTTAGCCTCCCAACCCCATGAAATAGTAGTATGTAGCAGTCCGAGCCGAAGCTCCCTCGGAAGCTCGAGATTTATAACTTTAAAACTGCAAATGCAATGTGGGCAGCAGTGGCTGTCCGGTACAAAAAAACTAAGTGCAGTATTCTTTAATTTTTTATGAACCGGACTGTCAGTTAATGTGTGACTGTTTTTAATTATAGGCGACGGAAGCTTTGGTATTTGCCGGCAATAATAACGTTATTTAATCTACTTCTCATATTTCCGGTGCGTAATTGGTATTGGTTTCATGTAATTGTGAATCCATTGCACCTATGAATAAATGTTTTAACTCTCAATTGTTAGCAGGAAAATGCGCATAACAACTCGTATTACATCTTAATGATTCATTGATACTTATTTAATGACCATTATGCCACGGTTTCATTCTACCATACTTTCTGTCCACAAAAACTACAGACAGGACGGCACTTTAAATTAATGAGTGATATTTTCTTTATAAAAAAAGTTGAACGTGGTCTTTCACTTCGGGTCTCAAAGAAAAGCTTACAGCTCCTCAACGAGTCATGAAGAGATCACATGCTCAGGTTCCTCTACAGGATGGAAACAGAAATGGGGAAGTCCGTAGACGAACGTAAGAAACCGACATAGCCAAGCGTATGGGGAATTTGATATATGCCTCCCATGGCCACTGGGTTCTTAAGTATCAGAAGAGAAGACCACGGACCGGTAAGCATAAGACGTTCACCGCAAGGTTGACAGATTATCTTGTCAAAGTCAAAGGCCACTGCAAACCGGTCTAAGTCCTATGTCCAGCTGTGAACATGTGACGATTAACTCTTGAGGCTTCTAAATAGCGTCAGATTTGAGTACCGATTCCAATCAGATTCTTTTAATTGTGTTTTAATTTTGTATTACTTATTTTACACGTCTAGATGTATCGATCGTAATGTGACATAAATTTCATAAATCTAACACGCAAATAATTGCTTCAATCGTTCAAGAGCACTTTATGTAAGAGCTACATCGAACTGAAGAAAATTTAAAAGTATATTTGTCTATGATCAATAATATCACTGACAACTCACCCAGGTCATCGACTTATAACTGCTTATAAATCAAGTATGATACCAACCTAAATTTGTAACAAGTGGTCAGGGTAAATGACTGATGTTTATTGCTAGACCTTGACATTGAAACCCTTTTAAAACCGAACATTCGCCAATATATGCTTATAAACGTCTCGTCTCGTCGTATAAATAGATGACCAATTCATTCGCAGCCATAAACTAATATGTCAAGATATTATTATTGTAATTTAAAACCCATATATTAAATTGAGACTAGATTGTGAATTAGATATGTACTGAGAAATAATTTATAACAACGACATGTTCATATACAATTATTTCGGACGAACGATGTCGAACTATATAATATTCACGTTCAAATTATTAAAGTGACGAAAGTGTTTAACGAAGATGTCGTGCTTACAACCCACGCGATGTATTGACCTTACCAACAGTCGAACTGCCAGGTGTTATAAATTTGTCGAAACGATATTCTATTTTCTTTTCAATTATAGCCGAACGCATCTAGCGTACTAACTTCGCTAATTCACGAAGCACCGGCAACCTACTGTTTCCCGTAACAATTACACCTTTTAGAACGCAGTATTTAGGTGAGCGCGGTGTATCTCGGCTCCCTTTTTACGGTCTTGCGTAAGACAGCCCTGCTACGGCTGGACTGTTTTGACAGATGCACATAAAACTTTGAAATATTCGGTCATGTTTGAGTACAATGTTGACGATAAAAAGTTAAAATGTGTTCTGGAATTTACTTATAAATTACTATCTAGCAAATAGTGAACATTTTTTGTAAAACAAATAACTATAACAATTTCGATATTCTCGTGAAAACTAAATAATATATGTCTCTTCTCTTAGTTCAATTTCCTGCACATATTGACTTTCTTCAAAGTCAGTTCTTGGCATAATTTTATCATAAACAACAATACATATTCTCCATACTTTAAATTTACAATTTGTTAATATATTAAACTTTTTTTTATCGTTTTGTGACAATATCGAATATCGACGAGTTCTTGGAAACGTTTGATAAAAAAAAGAATTTATATATAAAAATTCAGTTTTTTTTAACAAATATGGCATGGGACAGCATGTGACATTTTTTAATGGCAACAACGGAAATTCATAAAAGGTTAGAACAATGGCGTCATTAATAACAAACTGGCAGCGAAAAGGAGTCCGTCCTTACCGGTCAACTTGTCGCGGCAGCGCTTTTACAATGTCGGCTCCTGCTATTTGAAATAGTTCCCATTTGTTAATGATTTTTTAATAAACACAGTTTTAATATTTGTTTTTTTTTTGCTCTACAAAATTTAAGGAGTTCAGTTGTTTGTCAATTTAAAAGTGACATTTGTCCATTACGTAACAACAAAGTTGCCATTCAATGTACCAGGGGTACATAAAATTACGCTAACATAACAATGACCTGTTTATTTTCTACGCAATGCAAAGGAGCACGATATCCAATGTGATGATCACATATTTTAAGTAATTCAATCCACCAGGATAGACTATTCCCGTTGTAATCTTGTGGTTTAAGTACAGTTAGTTAGCATAATTAACTTGACGTGGTTAGCTATGGTATTCATGTTTGTAACCACAAAAACTGGTCCTCAAATAGCGGAAGTTGTTTTGATTAAACACAACGATTAAAAATTTCTTTGAATGGAAACCCTTCAAATGTAAATTCAAGGATCAAGCCTTTAATACTTTTAGTGACATTCTTGAGTTTTATATTCAGGTCATTTTAATAAGAAAAGATTAAGATTTTATATGCAATTTATTTAAAGTTTAGTAGTAAAACTAGAGAGATTATTCTCATTTTACGAAAATAAAAAAGGTTATCGTGGTATTTGACAAAACTGCAAAATAAATAATGTAAAAAATCATTCATGAATTTTCATGTCTTAGAAAGAGGAACACAGCTTTCTATTGTTATGATTGGTCATTTTTTATTTTTTTTTCTCTACTGCTGTAGCTACACACGAATGACATGCATACAACACACACGAGTGAGTGGGTTGACGGGATGCGTAATGCGCATGTGTGCGCGGTGCGGGCGTGCGGCGCACCAACGCCGGGCAACTACCAGGCGGCTAGAAATATTTAGAGGTAACGCATCGTTCAGCTATCGTGCGACAAGGACAGAACAACATAGGGTTGGACATATCTCATGCTTTGATTTAATTTGATTTGTAAAGAGTTCGTTCACTGTAAAGAGGCATTTGGATTCACGGTAGGTATTGTAAACATATTAAATAAATAATAAAAGAATTTATACAAAGATTATTTGTGATTCCATTCTATTTGTTTTATTCTTAATGAACGTTTGCTAAATAAAAAAAATCCTTATAACGCAAATTAATGTAGACAAATTAAATTGGCAGCATTAACTTTTTCAATTTATTCATCTTTTCAAACAAAATTTAAATGAAATGTCCATTAAAAAATTGTCAAGTTTACTGATCGAATCCTGTTCTACGAAACTTAAGAAACTTTTCATACTTATTCGCTGATGTTTTGTTTACAGCACCGAACATGATTGATTCATGTTTAGTGTTGAGTTTATAAACTCGACAATTAAAGAACGGAAAAGTTACAACAACCAAATTGATAGACCTATTAAATTTTATATAAACATAGAAAAAAAAGCGTTTTAATGCTGTTATTCAAATAAAATTATATTACAATAGTCCACTTTAAATATCTTGTTAATATTTTATTAATACACATATATTTAACACATTAAAACAAAATAAAAAAACTAAATTTTATTGTTAAAGAAATTTTCAGATAAGTAACTTAAAGTAGTTATTTTTTGAACGATTTTTGAGAAAGAAACGAAATACTAATAAGTAATAATTTGGAGCGAATATCTGTGCAATTATACGTGTGTTATAAGTGTTAACTTACATGATTTCGAAGAACATAAAAAAGAAATTACTGTTTACTTAAAACTCATACCTTATACGCAAAAATAAATAAAAATGCATTATTTTTATTTATTCATATGCATAGAATATATATATGGTTGTATATTGTGACACGAGATGTCACTTTTCTCAACTTTAAAAAATGTCCTTTATTTGGTTAAATATAATACTTATATATAATAATGTTTACTGTAATTATGAGTTACTTTTTATTTTATACAAATATAAGATAAAGAATAAGACGAAATATTATACATGTAGTAATAATACTTGAACTTAAGGTTAAAAAATAAACGGTCAACAACCAAAACATAACAAATAAAGTACATATAACAAATATTTTGTTAAAATAACAATGTGCCGGTTTTAGCAACACGGGTGTTCGGAAATAATACTAAGTAGTAAGCTAAACTTATACTGAAATAGTAAACGTGAAACTGTACTTGTGTACTCGTTCTTGCGAAACGGAAGAAGCAATAGTTGCCGTTCAAACAAACTTTATGACTTGTTACCTAAGCACGCATGTCCCATAACGAAGAAATTGCTCAGTTTGAATATTTTGTTAACTTCTATTTTCAACTTAGACTTTCTCAATTTAATCTCTATCATAAACTTATAAAACTTTCTAAAGAAAAATATTAATTAAAAAAGCTGATTTGATTTTACTTACGAAAAATGTCATTGCAATGCCACCAACCAACCTCAAACTTTGTAAACAAACGAACCCGGAAAGTTACGTCACCGTTTTCACACGGAGCTACCAGGGAGACATAAATATCAAGCTTTATATCAAATGTATCCCGACGGTCCTCACCGCTCGGGTCAACTGTCGTTTTTACTGTATAAGTGAACACAACCACGTTAATATTTTTAACGGCTATTATTATTTACAATCTAATTTGCATTTATTAACTATTTGATCATATGATATTTTAATAGAAATTACTATTACATTTATTTCACTTCACCGACAATAAATTTAAAGCTCGTTTCTCAGTCGGTCAAAATTGTTGTCTTGCATGAAAATTCATAAATGTCTACGTATTGTAAATATAAACAAGACCTCGAGTGTTTGCGCGACAAAAACAGACCTCGTCGAGCAATTACAAATATTTACACAAACTCTCGTGGTACTAGAAAAAACAAGCGAAAATTTTATTGCAGTATCTTAAGATAAAAAGTTGAATTTTTTTTAAATATATAACACATATCATCGCTAACACACATTTAGTAAGAAATATTTTGCTATATTTTTTCTTTTTGCTCCGTTGTTGAGTGAATTTTTACAATAAATCTATTTATTCCTTTCCTTGGTTTCGTAAAATATTACATCATCATAACAATAATAATAATTTCCTCCGATTAAAATATGTAATGACGAAAAAAATGTCAGTTAACTTTGAACCAAAAACTCGGAGCAGATAGATAGATTTAGGTTGGTTGGTTGTTGTAAGTTGACTTGTAAAAGGTACCAGGATATTATATCGTAACAGGATATAAGGTGAAGCGAGGGAGTACGCCCGAGATACAGACACTGCGAGCGCGATAAAAATAATTGGCCAGCACTACGGTGCCCTTTGCAGGTACACCGTTTATTTTTATTTATAAAGCGCACATGGCGAGATTAAGTGCTCTATATAATTTTAAATAAGATAAAACGTTACAGGGAACACATTTTCTTACAATCACTTCGCAGTTTTCGGTTTAAGTTAAAAAAAAAACAAATTGTTTCCGGGAACAAACTCACACTTTTGAAAATTAATTTGAATTTTATTAATATATTTTAAGACGCGGACGTTTCTCTTTTCTGCATAAATTAGTGAGTATATTTATAATAATTTTTGTCTATTAATTTTAGTAATAATTTAACTTACCAATGTTTCTTTTTTATATTTTGTTTTTTTTTTTGAAGGATTAGAAGATCTAGGATAATATCTGTTATACCAGGCTTACATAAATCAAAATGTATGTTGTTTATTGGTTTGATATTACGTTTTAATTAATTAACCTTACAAGATTTTTTTTATATGGTTAAAATCGATGTACAAAATTCAAAGAATTTTAATGGTTTTCTCAGTTTGAAGTAAAGCTTGTTAACAAACCAAAAATGTTTATGATTGCAAACAAAAAAAAAATAGATTATTATCTACTTGATCTAAAGATGACTTAAACAAATAGAATTTATATTGAAAACAACAGACCTGCACGGTATAAATAAACAATTGAAATATAGAAATAGTTAACAAAGTGTTCCAAAACGTGTGACTTTAATATTTGAATAAAAAAATCAATCATGTTCATTATAGTTAAGTGCAGTGAGCGATTAATATTTTCTCTTAAAACAACCCATAAACTAAAATGAAATGGCAAACAAACAAACGAAAGTTTAGAAAGTTGTAAAAATTTATGTATGGGAATGTTTTGTACAGACAGGAAAACATGAATGGCTTGCAATAAAACGTATGAGCGGGCTGTCGAAGAATGTGCATGCGAGCTCCGTGGGTGATTTAGCATTTATTGTTGGTCAGTTTCTAGGGTTATCGCAATTTTTCACACTTGTCAAATTTATCCAAAAATTGAAAAGAAGATATTTAGAAGAAATAAATATCATAAACTAATATAACCAGGCGCACATGAACAGTAAAAGATGACTGGTAAAAACATTACTGCTCTTAAAATAATTAGAAATCTATTAAGGAGAGACCAAAGCAACACCGACGGAACGAAAAAATTCATAAACGCCAAAGAAATTTTTTTCACAAGCAACCCTACGACAAGTGCATATGTCCACCCCCATGGGTGACACACATGGCACCCGGCTGTGTTACTCTCCCGACAGACATTGATCATGAGGGCTCCCACGTCAGTCACTCAATGCAATGAAATTTTTAATTAACTCGTTTTGGCCTCAAATTAACACACGCGGAGTTGTTAGTCATCTGCAAGTAATTAGGCAATAAGTATTCTAGTGAAGCTAGACTTCAGGGGGCGGTCTAATTACAGCCTAGTCTAACTATAGAATTCAAATATACCGTACAGAATTATTATAATTTCAATCTTTGTAGTGTTTTATATTCCTTAAATAAATTACTACAAACCAGTTTGTATTATTAATAATTAAACTGGTTTGTAGTAGTCGCAAATCCAATACATTGTATTCAGTACGTTATAGAAGTTAAAAAAATTCTTTACGTAATATATGCAATTAAAGGTGTATCGAAAAATTTACACTTTTTTTATAAAACCTAATTTTGGTACGCGGTATTTTAAAAGCATACCATCTTAGTCACATTTAATGAGTAAACCTTTTTTTATCCTAATTTTTCAATATTTCCTCTTTTGCGATATTATTATATTGCTTGATTATTTTAAACTAATAAGCTATAAGCCTTTTTTTTTTTTTTGTATGTATTTGAGTGCGTTTGACCTCAATCTTGCCTGATGGGAAGCAACGATGAGATCCAA
>DWIC01000589.1:0-11159 GCA_018248135.1 Battus belus
ACTAAACTTATTAATTCTTACAAACTAAAAATCAAATTTTCTCGCCGTATAGCATTAGTGAGCATCGTATATATGGACCTTAGAAAATCTATTGCTAAAAATACAGTAAACATATTTTTTTCATATTTTGCAAGGTTATGTTGCAAGTATAGGGAGCATACGTCACAGTGTCTCACAGCGCCACCGTCAATGCAGTGTGGATATGCGGCAGGCGCGATGCGCGCGCAGTTCACCCCAGCGCCAATACTCAGTCACTAGCCGGCTAGCGCGCGCCTCTTTCTATCGACGCGTTAACCAAACCGCGCACACCCGATCCGACATCGGCCGCATATTATTATGACTTAAAAAATCCTCATGCGTCCACTATCAGTGATATTTTATTAACAAACAAACAGTTATTTTTATTACAAGCCTATTAACAATTGAACTTGGATCAGAAATTGGAACTATAGAATTAGTTTTCATGTAAGTAAATCTCTGTTTACTAGTTTCTTTGCAATTCCGTTTAAATGTTACGATATTTGTTGAGTTCAGTGAACATGCCAGTATGTTTTTATAAAAAAACATATTTATTTTAAATATCTTTCCTTTACAGTAACTCTATATTTAATATTAATTTAATAAGTCTACAAAAGCTTTATCTAAGACATGTTATCTTAAGCTATCTTTTTCTATTAAATAAACTTTTACAAACACAGGGAAAAAAAGTAAATTAAAAACTATATATGCACAATTTAAAAATCGAAAGTTATGTGTAAATGTAAAAGTGTAAAAATGATATTTAAATACTTAAAAAAATAAATTTAGTTCACAGTTTAAAGTACAAGAGATCATGTTGATGAAAATATTGTTGTAATAATACACTGTAACAATCTTCCCCGTTAGGAACATGTTTACAATTACCACACGACATTGACGGTCCAGACTATGTTTATAATTTTCCAACAAAGCAGTCATCCATCGCCAGCTAAAACAATTGTCGTCGATTTAAAAATTCCGAATCGCTTTATGCACTACATTTTTGGTTTTATATTGTTTCACATCCATAAATCATGCATGTTATGTACTGTAAATCAATGAATACGCTTCAATAAATTACTTAGCTTTAGTCAAATTTTTACAAAATCCAAGCTTTTTCTAGATTTATTAATAGTATTTTTTACACCTGCGTTATACAGCTTCGTGCGTTGTTATGTAAGTTAGTGTTACGCAATTTAATTGTATTAGTAAAAATAATTGCTACCGTTTTCGGGTCGACGCAATTAAAGTTTATTTTTAATTGAGAATAAATTTAATAAAATTAATTTAAAAATCAATTTTCGTTCAATCTTTTACTTCTTGTTTTCAATTTATTCGATCAGTTTATTTAATATTGACTTAATGAAATTTTATATTAGGAAGAAATACTTATGACAGATTATACAAAAAAATGTTATTCAGTGGTTTATTAATTTGAATCTATCAGCAATGATTACAAAAATAATATTATCAAACGTAAAATCAAGGACTACGGAAGGATACAGCCATACAAAAAATTCATTATAAAATAGTAATGATAGAAATTCGATTATTAAAACATATGAAGTAAATTTGCACATAGTCAACGTATACAGTTCAAATACAATATATAATAATAAAAAAAATGTCTCTAACAAAGAATTTAGGCAGATATATATGTATATATAAATAGAGCGTTAAATTCCATGTACAGATAATGAACAAAATGGAAGTGAAGTCAAATAGGATTCCCAAGTGAATAACCGATAAAATGTTTATCAACTTTTCTTATGTAGATACTGTTAGTTTATGCAGTGTAATAAGCTTAGTGCTAAGAGTGCTAATTGCCTAAACTGTTAACTGTCAATTGTTTTTTTTTCCATTCACTATTATCGTGTTAATACTATGTTACATATTTAAATTTAGCTATCAGGTGTAGGCATAAAAATCTTTCGAACATATCAACTAAAAAAATTAATGACTTCGGTATTAGATTAATATTTACAATTAAAATTTGTGTACATAAGTTATTCCACATAATAATGTTACATACTACATACATATTCACATAAAATAAAATTGAGATATTTCGACACCTACCCGTTATTATAAATTTTTCATTGACGTGTTTATAAACCTTAGTGTTTATTAACCTTTATTTCAGTGTTTACACCTTTTCTTGTACTCCTTTATACCTTATTAATATATAGAGGTAAGCACCTCAAGGAATTGTCTGTTATTAACGAATACACACGAGAAATTTCTCATGTAAGTAGTTAGATAAATTTAAATCAGTATGTCGTTATTGGCTATCACAAGAATTTATGAAAATTTGACAGGTTATTGTAAAAAAGGAAGTTCTTAAACCAGTTCCGTGTGGACTGAATAAATTGGTACATATCGATCGCGGTAACGACAGCCGATTGAGGCGTGTTTACGTAAGAAGTTCAGACTTTGTATAAATATTTTACGTATCCGTCCTCTAAGCTATCTCCGGCTTGTATAACTAAGTAGGCCTTTAATGCATTCGTGAGAATACACTGTTTAGCGTATCGTAGTTTAGTGTAACTCGCAGGTTTGTTAGGTTCTTCATTCCATTAACGTTGGCGCGCAATTTTTATCTGTTTATTCTTATTTTTAACTTTAAGAAATGTAATATCACATTAAAAGGTTTAATGCAATTAAACTTAACCTTGTTAAATTACACGTAGTAGGTCCGTAAATATGGGCACTCGCACAATTTAAAAATTAAGTTAAATTTATTTTTACGCCTTAGATTTTTAAGTACATATTTTTAAAATTATAACTCTAATATCTCGCCAATTGCTATTTTCGACTTGTTTATAAATTTAAACATTTCATAAAATATGTAATACACAAAACTCTGTTTTAAAGCTGTATTTAAGTCTTATTTTATCATTTTCATCACAAAACAATATTCATTAAAAACTTGGAATGCACCAATGATCCATAACACACTCATTTCAAAAACAATAACTACGTTACCGTGTGTAGATACGGTAGCAAATATATAATCATACATATTACAGATTAATAATCATTCCACGTACACAATACAACCATAAGCAAGTTGACATCTTAATCACTAAGTGTTTACATTGCAAACACCAACTATTTTATTATTATACTACATGAGTGAAGCGAATTATTGAATTGCTACGTAAGTAGATTTCAGCTTACTGTTTGAGTTTATTCTATATGGACTAATACTTGTACTATTCCTACCTATACCTACTCATGTTAGTAGACGTTGGTCGAAGAATTGCTTCTGTGTAGTGGCAGTGGGCGTGGCACATCGGTCATGCCACCGATGGCCGTGCCGAAAGGCGCTCATAGTTTCTCGAGTGGCGTCTACGAGCCTATAGACGCGGCGCGAGTAGGCCCCCCACTATGTGTAATATACCGCATAGAACAGATCAGTTCGTAGTCCGTCAAAGTGATCCAACGACCTTGTTAAGGTTATCGGAAAACGCTCGGTTCATGCAGCTTCCAACCGAACATATTGGAAATCTAGGCATGCTTATGTTCTACAGTGGACGAAGTGGAAGTCTTACGGTTGAAATGATAATGAGCTGTTATGTTGCAGATTTTTAATGGTGAAGTTTTTAAATGCAAAAACATTTACTTTTGCATTTTAAAACCTTAGCAGCTTCACCTAGTTTGGCAGAACGATGAAGGCGCTTAGTCTAAACCTCTGTTCGTTTCTCTACACGTTACATACTCCATCAAATAGGGAGGCCACTGAACTCTTGGGTTCGATCGCTGGATGTCCACTGACGTGACTAGGGGCAGGGCCCCCAAAAGAGAATGGCGGCTTCATTCTGTTGTTATTTAAAACGCTTTAATTTTCCCGAGCCACCCGTGAGTAGAACGAAAGCTCGGTACTTGACTGTTATCGGATTATCGGAAAGATAAAAATCGTTCAGCGCGGCAAAACATGCGTGTTAATTTACGACATAAAATAGTAAAAATAGGCTTCATTTACAGCAATTTTAAGTTTTATGAGGTATTGATATAGTAGAGCGTAAATGTATTGTTATTTACTACTAGCGTTTCGTTGCACAATTAGACTTTTAACCAGCTTTTTCCACTCATTTCTTAACCCGGCTGTTCTATGCCAGATAGGGCCGCTGTTTGTCTGATATCATCTGACCAACGTTTTTGAGGTTCGGCTTTCTCGGGCGCCCTAGTGTTGGAATCCTAAACGGGTACTATTCGACGAGTGACAATCTAAGCCGAGATCCCCTCGTGAGGGCCCTTGAGCCTAGTCACTCCATGTGCTAAAGTGCTCATCAAAGCGATCTAAGAGCTCGGCGGCCTACTAATTCGGTAAAATAGTAGTATGCATCGGCCCGTGCCGAGACTCCTGTGAAAACCTTCGAGCTTTGCTACCTTAAAAGAGGTCTTAGGCTGCACGCACTCTGCGCCCTGCCACCTCGAACCCGCGGAATCTGCAAATACCATTTGGGCAGCAGTGAGAGTTCGATCCAAAAAAAAATTCAACGGTTTCTTTTCCATCATTATTTTCTTATTGTCAGCAGTCTTAACTAGCTGTCCCCTCTGCAATGTCTTTTGTCCATTTGTTTTTTTTTCTCTGACTACATGTCCAACCCTTTGCCATTTAGTTTCCGTAGTTTATTCATTTATAACCACACATGAAGAGATAAATATATATAAATAGTAAATTTGTAGATTATTTGTAGAAGGCGCTGAGATTTACCAATAATAATATAAAAAAGCATCTATAAGTACAAGGAAAGCTTTTTTACTTAATAATTATTAAGTATCAATAATTATTCTTGTTACATTTACAACCCGTTAAGTTTTCTGCCAGGTTCGCTTGACAAAAAACTTGGAATGCTTTAGAGAAGACCAGAGCGGGGTCCATACATTACAAATATAATTTTAAAAAATATTATTATAAACTTGAATTAAATTAAAACTACAATTTAAGTCAAATTTATTAAATTATTATGTAAATAATTAATATCGTTTATTCATTCACTTTACGAAGCTATTACCTATATTCACTAAATACTGTATTATAATCATCAGAGACAACAAAACAAGCTCATCGATTCAAATGACACTATGACACTATCATGGCACAGTCGTCCGGTTTCGATATAACTTCAACAATAGATTCACTCTATTGTACCGTAAGAACTATCAATCGTATCTGTTGTTGTTCGTGCTGTTAGCCATTGTCACACCTCATTACGTTATACCCTCCCCCCCCTTCAGAAATTCCTTCAGGTTTGCTCAAAGAACTAGTTTGAATCAGCCTCGACGCGTTCAACCGTTACTCCTGCAAGCCCAAAAAGAAATGCCCCAAGAACGTGTCGAACGGGTTTCTATCACCCACTCAACAAACCAAATCCTCATCAGTCAATCACAATACTGCAAGCAGACTTCACAACAGCAACAGCACATGAACCAAAGTGAAGCAGCGCCCAATACCAATATACCATTTCGCTTCAGGGGACAGCCGGTCCCTACCCCGGCTGCGAACACAGCGAGGGCGATCCGAGGTTGGACCCGCATCCCACCTCCCACCGCCGAGTGCTCCTCGCTTTCATGTCACATCGTACATTTACACTTATTACTCTATACACACACACGCGCGACATTACGCCGAAATATTACGTCTCAAAACTTAGAATTCCTTAGAAATAATTTCTTTATTGTTCGGATGTCCGAGAGTTTTTTTTAATATTATGAGATATGTTTAATAGGCCTCTCAACGCAAGCTTATATTCCTATCTTCGTGTTTATTCCAAGCAACTTATCGATTTCTATGTATGTATATATATCTGTACCCAATGATATAGATATATGTATTTGTATCTAAATATTCTTTAGTATATGTTAGAACTAAAATTCTAGATACGACGTAGCACCACATTTTTTACACGAAAAATTTTGAAACCTTTTTGCGTAATTTAATATATTTTTTTTTGTTTCAGATATCAATATCTCTTTAAATTTAAATAAGAAAACATCTTACGTACGGACTGTTTGTAAGGTAATTAAATATTTATTCTCATTATATTACAATTTACATTCACATCCCGATAATTTTTTTATTCATCAAAAACCCAGTTGGACTCAAGCATTCTATTACTATTACTACACTCAAATGACACATGTCATGGCGCAGTCTTCCAGTTTCGATATTGCTTGTGTTTAAGGCCGGGAGTAACTTGAGGTAAAGTATTTAACATCAACTTTACTTAATGAAGTTAACATTAATGATACTTTGACTAATGAAGATGTAACTAATGATTAAATAATCTCGTTATATTCACCGGTAGTAAAGTTTAGTTGGTTGGACAAATTTTACCTCGGCAAAACATTAACTTCATTTGATTTAAAGACGCCATTTGAAAATCTCTGTTTTAATTTAATCTTTTTGTTAAAAGAAATCTATTTTTTTAAGAAAAATAACTTCGCCGCTCTTTTTTTTTTTTTCATTTACTTATCTCCACGAAGCATCTAAAATGTTGATTTTTCAAACTTTTGATTAAAACATTACATGTCATTATAAATAACCATACAAGTGATTTTTGGAGGTGTAATAGCTAATTGGTGAATATATGGCTTATTTACACATAGTAAATCCTCCTCTGCAGATTACCTGAAGTTATTGTTCTGTTATATATATCAAATCTCTAAGTTTCCACTTTATAATGGGTGATTGGAACGCAGTTATATAAAGTTTAAAGCTTTTTGCTGACAAATCAGCAATACCAATTACTTTTACATCTACAACGATCAATCTATACATTGAGGCGTAAGAATTAATAAAATAATAATTTGACCAATATTTAAAAGGTTGCCAACCTCTGCACCAGGGTATCGCCCTGCCCAAAAAGGAATATTGAACAACGTGTGCGTCACTCTACTTTTACCGAGCCAAACCTTCGCTTCAAGGTCGAATTACACACATTCACATAAACATGACATACGGTCTGATAAATTATTTTTTCGTGTGCCGTTACATGTCCTACTCAAAATCTAGGCGAGCAATAAATCTGTGCTCTATATGTTAAGGTCACTCTAGAATCTTTTTATGATTATTTTATTTCGATAATTCAAACCAATGGGATAGTCAGGCCTTCACCTCGTGACTTCCGGTTTGATGTTCGTGTATTTATTTCGATATATTATTGAATTTCTGGACATTTTCAACATAACAATGTTTTCGGCGTTGTCACCTGTACTCGACATCTTTGATTCATTGTTATACAGGATCTAATGAGAAGGTTTATAAACATGCTGAATAAAATTAAATAGAGATATATTTTTATTTCGTACAAAATCATTATTTCTTCGTCCGCTTTACTCCATTTTGGTTTTTGATTCGTTTTTTGTTGTATACGGTTAACCTCTGTAGCTTTCACAGTATCGTGGGACTCAGGGACTTACACTGCTAGATAGGCCTCCCCATAGATTTCCAATAAAACCGGATGTGAACGGGCTGAATCCAGCGTCTTCCAACTAACTTAACAATATCGTTTGTCCACTGTGTGAGTGTATTACAGAAAGTATAGCGCCTAGAACGATTGGCATCTGGGACTTTAGATTCTGAAGTGGTGACAATCGAACGGCGAGCGCGACACAGGACGTGCACTCACAAAGTGAAGAGTCGATCTTGTTAAGGTTGCCTTGTGTAAGGCACTAACTAGGTTTGACTATCTCTTGAGAGCTTCAGCACAGACTGTTACTATAGATATTTCTCCTTCGGATTGGTAGCTCCAAGCCGCCAAGCTCTCAAGTCGCCTATGCTGTAACTTCATATGGAAAAAATTGGCAAGAAGGCGCGACTTCGTCTATCCATTTCTATCGCAATTACCGGATAATTCAGCTTTGATTATTGTTACTAGTTTCGTATATGTTACTTTTTTAATACTCTAACAATAATCACATTTAAAACACCTGCCAGTCACATGGTACCACACAACGGATGGAACCTCGTTGATAAACAAAGCGGAAGTGTAGATAATAAAACCGATTCATCGCAACGGTAAACTCGCTCCGACGGTGACTGTTGTCACGTTGTTAAAAAAATACGTCACACATGACCTCGATGATTGATTCCGATTTTGAATACTAAATATTTTAGAATGTATAAGTTTTTTTAATATCTTGACCAGTTAAAGGCATTTGATGTCTGTTAAAAACAAAACATTGGTTCTTAATATTTTGTAATACAAATTAGTAATGGCGCCTTTGTACCCATTACAATAACAAAGTGAGACGAGTGGGCATGTTTGATTTCTATTTTTATATTTTATCATCGAATCAAAAATGAGGAGATGATATACAACAGATAACAATCGTAACTGACATACCCTGTGAATTAGTGAACAAATTGACGCAAATGCCTTAAATTTCTGGAGCGGAGCCTGATCTCCAGCTGATAACGCAGCGAAGGAGGTTTTTAAAAGTAGGACGCCCACTTAGATTTTTATTAAGACGTAGAAGTCGTGTCCTGTGTCTTCTGACAATGTTAACAAGGTCATCTGTCCACTTTATGGGTGCATGTCCTACGCGTTGCCGTTCTACGGTCACCACACGAGGATCTAAAGCCACAGAGGCCAATCGATCTATGCGCTATGTCTGTCCACTGTTACAGTCCACCCTGTAGCACTTACAAGGTGGAGAAAGATATTCCTTGCTGGTTTGCAGACATGTGGGCGGACGCCCTACGCTGCGCTTAAAGGTCCATAGTGTCCACTCTAGAACCATAAGGCACCAGGGGCGAAGGACAGCTTCGCAAGAAAAAATGTGCATGTACCATATACATCTCAATTGAAAGTGTTTGTCTGTCGTTTCTAACTACTGTTACATCTTTTAACCATAACTGCTTACCTGTCGACTACTACACACACATGCACATAACATTCACGTACACTTAACGGCGGCATGATGCGCTATGACGAAATAATTCACACGTCCGAACCCACGTCTATTAAAGCAAAGACCCGTTAAATGGTAGTTATCGTTAAATTAGACTCTCATCTCAATCAATTCCGTATACAACCACGTGTGGTCTAAATGACAAGAGGAGCGGTTACCAATTTTAATTACTTTGTAGTTTTGAGAGATCTCCGGTACTAGTGCTATATCAATTAAATATTTTTATTTATAATTAAAACTAGTTATTTATTTCTAGTGTGTCGTTGGCGTAATTATAAACTGTGTTACAACTATCAGAATTCGTCTTAGTAATATAAATAAATGATACATTTAAAAAATAGTATTAAACTAAAAAACTGATATTATTTTTTATAAAAATTTGTGTTTGTGCATCTGTATAAAGTTAATTAGTTTCTGTTTTTTTTGCGTAAAAAGTTGGAATGAATTTGCTATCTCTAATTTTTCTTAAAAAACCAATTAATTTTATGTTATCATATAGATTACTAGCTGTAACCTGCGCTCGTTGTTACGCACCAACTAAAATAAATTTAAAGAAATCACATTACACAAATATTCAATTGATTTTGTTCAAACAATGTACGAGATTCATAGGAATGACAGTAGCGCTATCTTTCAAAAATTGGTCATACCAACTTAAAAACCTTTGTGGGCTCATTTAAAACAACTTTGAAGATCATAACATGATTAAATGCATAGTTTACGACTCTAGCCCTTCACAATACAGACAAACACTCATTTTTATACATATTGAGAAGGCCTCAATACAGGAATGTCTTATAAAACCGTAAAATATTGCCCACAGAAGAGCCTAGAAACTATCATAAAGCCTAGAAAAAGTCTGTCTTTATTTCTAGTGCTTACCTTATATCGCTATTTTTCTTATTTCTAATGTTATTAAGCACGTCATAATCGCCTTTTTTTTGTTGAAACTATTCTCTTTAAAAGTCAATCTCAAATAAAACTATAAGTTATTTGCTTGTGACGAAACTTAAGTAGTAGTGCTACTTTAAAGCTACCTGTTTATCTATATGTATATAAAACAGATATCCGACTCGACACGATATCTCTAGAGCCATATGTCTTAGAGACTTGAAATTTGGTAGATATATTCCAATTGTTCCGTAGGGCTTAGGAAAATTGGCAGGACATACATTAAAGTGCATAATTTCGTTCTACTCATACTATCATGATCACGTAGGTACAAGACTTTGCTGTAATATTTTTTTGGTATGTGAAAAAATATCAACAATGGGTTTTACTATGATATAACATATATATATTATGTGGACCGGAAAGTAGTGCCGCTTTCTTAAGTTAAATTCACACGACTTCGTTTTCAACAAGTTTTTATTTCTAATCAGCAATATATTCACTGTCGCTATCAACAACCTTTTGTCATCTAATATACAAATATTAATGCCGCAGCAGTAAAAATCAATCGGTTTCTCTGTAAAATAAATGCGCAGAAACGAAATTACTCTCTGGTCTGCCTAATAAATATCTTCATATTCTTTTCAACCGGTAAACGTCTCCTCAAAGACCTCCCTCAATGATCTCCATGATGAACGGTCTGCCCACTTCTAGTGACATCCCATGATTGTAACTATGTCGTCGGTTCACCTGCTGTGGAACCTAAACATGCTGAGTCTACTGTCTACGTTATATATACATTACTTGCTATATATTATGCTATTTGTTATATAGAGGTATTAAATGTATGTATGTCTCATATATTAAATAGTACAGAGTTTTCTATAAAGCAATTTCAAATTTTATAATACCCTATAGAAGTACACATAACTGTAAAGTTAGCCTACCGTCAACAAAAACCTCTCCTTTATACAGTAGATGAAGTAATCCAGGAAGAGTTAACGTGTCAAGTCCGCGAACCAGATGTTATCTTGTTTTCGCACGCTAAACGCCTCAACTTGTCTCCCCGAGATTCGCGTGGCAAGACTTCCGAACGAACCATTAATTATCTCAGAGTCTTATTGAGATAAATACAAGTTGACTTTAACACGCGTCTAATATAGAAGGTAATTAATATGAAACCACAATTAATAATTAAATTAAAGCTGTGACATTTTATTGATCAAGATATATAAAAGTTTTTAATTTTCTTATTCAAAGATCCCGCATAAGATATCCTTCGGCACGAACAAATAAAGGGTGATATTAGTATATAGTAATAGTATATA
>DWIC01000590.1:0-11156 GCA_018248135.1 Battus belus
CCGCATAGATTTCGTTTATCCTTGCTTTCAAGTAATTACGGACAATGCACCCGTGGTTTTTATTTTATTTTTGTTACTCGTAATTTATTATTTCTATTTATATAGGTGTTTTTACCGAATATGTTCTAAAATAACGTGACGCTTAACAAGGTCTAGCCAAGTTATAATAAGATAATTTATAAGTTGAGGTTCATACTTAATGTAATGAAATGTTTAAAGAATATTTTACCAAGAAATGTATTAAATAACTTATAAGTATAAAACATAAATATTATGATTATTAGAATAACGAGTATTAAATAATAAATATGACATTAAAATATGATAATGAAATTGACCATTCGTCAAGTAATATAAGTAAAGATAAACATTTTTAAAATTAAAGCGTAGAAATCTAGAAACAAACGATATATTTGATTAACAAAAATTTTAAACATTTTTACAATAACTTTAAGCAACAGCTGTATAATTTAAAATAAACTTCAAAAATAATTTTAAGTAAAACAACAAAGAAATAAGGACAGTAATAACTACGCAAAGAATTTGTAATTGTCATTGGATGTCAAAAATATAATAACACGATGAAATCTCAGACATATTTCTCACAAATTAGTTATCCTGCTTCTTTTAACTTTCAACATATTCGTAAATGTAGTTTTTGCAAGAGAAAAAATACAATTACGTTGATTTCTGGTTCAAACAATTTTAGTGGCGCCATGTTTAAAAATAGGTGCAATATTTTTGGTTAACAACTTAATTTTTTTGAAAAAAATAAATAAACTTAATTTTTATTTTCGCTTGGCTTATTGAACTCAACGGATAGTTTAAAAATAAATGATATTCATAGTTTAGTATTTTCAACAATCAACTAACTACAAGTGATTTGAATGAGAAATGGCCGGACAGGAAACCTATCATAACGGTCAGACACCCGTTGCGATTATTGAATGATAATGAGGAGAAGCGCAGCCCTTAAATATTAATATTCGCAAACATTCATTTGCAAACTTAACGAACTCCTCTCTAGTAATGAAATGTTTGGTGCCGCTGCAGCCCGCGTCACACAACGGTTCCGTTCTAAATTAAGCTTTGTCCTTTAAAATTAACACATAAAACGTATAAAATAAGAGTGGTGATGTGTGTACTTAAATTTTGAATAAGTCAACTATACTCGCACTCCCGGGCAAGCACATGTTCCTGCTGTGGTGAATCACTACTTGCAACGAAAAAAAAATTTGTGAGGGACGGCGGAGAACGCGAGTGACGCAGCGAAAGTCATTGATCCCTATACGCTCCCCGACGGCCGACGCTATGTCGGAGCCCGCGCCCGTGTACGGCTCTCTGTGGCCGCTGCTCCCGCCGTTCGTCCTGGCAGTGTGCATCGCGTGCGTCGCCGGCGCCGGGGCCCTCGCCAATTGCGCGCTCTTAGCGGCTCTGCTTAAAAGTTCAAGAAACGGTAAAATTTTAAATCAATGATAATTAAACTTGTGATATAATAAACTTCAAAGAGAAAACGTGGATTCGAAGCTGCACAAATATTACGTGTTTAAAACGGGATTCTCTTTTTTTAAAGCATGTAAACAGCTTGATATTTCATTTTGTTATACTGTTAAAAAAATCTTAAATTTATTAACGGTTTTATATGTAATACTTATACTTTTATAATAATAATAACCTCTTACAAGATAACAAACAAACAAGTTTATAAAATGTCACCAATCCATTTATATTATTATTTATGATTATTTTAATTGTAAATATTTATCTTTTCAGGTTTATTCTGTATACTCATACAGTTGGCTATAGCCGACTTAATATTGCTAGGAACAATCACACCTGAATTATGGTCTCACAACACAAGAACGTGGTCCTTTGGAAGAATCGGATGCATAGCTTTTCGTGGATTAAATGTATTCACGTCAACAGCTTCGTTATACCTGATATTTACAATAGCCCTTCATTCCTTATTATTAGATGTTGGTATTTAAAAAATCTTTATGCAGGCTTCCTACCAGATATTTACACGAATTGATCTTTGGTCTTGTTCTTCCAGTCTCCTCCTGTATTTTACGAAACATGTTAACTTTGAGATATTACCTTTTTCGTTTTAAAGCGTGACTGGTCAATAACATCTGGTCGTATAGTCTATAGTGACAGCTAGTTTATAACGTATGGAATCATATTAGAACTTTATCGTTATATTAACGTTTGCTTTCAAACAAACTTTCGTTTGTACATCTATTAATAACATGAATTGCAATTTTTTGCAAACCTCGACATCTTGTGTTTCCGTCTTTTATAATTCTTATTTTATTTCCCACAGCGGCTTACTTTGAACGATAACATGAGAATGGACAATTAATATTCTCCCACAGGCTTTATTATGAAGAATATAAACTGATGAAATTATGGAATCATATCTAACCTAGATTGTTATTATTCATTTTTTCAATACCTTTTTAATAGGTTAAAATAGTAAATGCTTCTTCATGGTCATTTCGTACACTTATAACCAATTTCCCCTTTATGTTTTAATTTAAGTTTCAGTCTCGGCGATGTAAATATGACATTTTTTTAGCCTTTGGTAAGAAAATACAATGAACGATTATACAAAAATGGCTGATTCGAAATACAACAGTAATATTTTGTGGTGTAATTATAGCAGTATTTATGACCAGACTAAGTATTAGGTGGACCGGAAAGTAATGTCGTTTCTGCGCATTTATTTTACAGAAAAATCGATTGAGCTTTATCGCTGCTACGTGAAAATTTGTTTACTAGATGGTAAGAGGTTGTTGATAACGGTGAATATGTCGTTGATTGGAGATAAATTTGTTAAAAAATGTAATCGCATGAATTTAACTCACGAAAGCGACATTACTTTCCGGTACCCTTAATATATATACAAGATTAAAATACACAAAAAAATACATACAAATGGCAGAATATAAACATTCTGCCATTTGTATGTATTTTTTTGTGTTCTGCGTGTTAAGCTCTAAAACATTAAATTGACACCGGTATTCCAATTAACCACAGTAATACGTGCATATAAATATTATATTGTTTACACAAGTCTTTGAAATTCCCCTTCTCTTGTTTTAGGTTCGCTGAAAAGAACAATTTGCCCAAATTAGAATACGTGTCGCTTCCGAGAGCCGGCGCGATGAAGGTTATAATGGAAGAAGTCGGGCCCCGCAGAGACGAGGGGGCGAGCACTTCTAAGGAGAATTCAAAAAAAGGTTACAAACAACTCAAAACTTCAAATAATATACTAAATGTATTAAGACATCACAATTTTATATTAATTTATTTTAATTAAACTCTGTTCGTCTAACTTTCCTGAATTACCTACCACAAAGTTTAAACCTGTAGAAGCCGACTGCAAGATCCCAAATATATTTATGGGGGGATAATCACTATAAACGGACCATAATCGCCACGCTTGGTAGACTGGTTGACGGTTTTAGTGTGGGTATAGGCTGAAACGATGACGATTTATGGAGAGTTTATTATCATAATTGACGACCATCGTCCATCGCTGGACCAATTCCAATAGGCGTTAAGAAGTGGCCTGCAACCAGCGTTTTCAGACTTTAACAAGGTCGTATATCCACCATGTGGGTGGAAATTCTATTTTTTATATGCATACGCCCAGTAAGGGTATGTAGTGAGACGGTAATGTGCATGTAACATGTACACACAACTGTTTTTTTACACTAGATATTTTCCTTGGAAAATCGTCCTAAAAAATAATGCAAAAAAAGTGTATTTAACTGTGTTTTTTTAAAATAGTGTAAAAAGGGAGTTACCATTTTCAGTAAATAAATTATTTGATTTGGTAACAAAAGGTATTTTTAAAAAAAATTACCATTTTAATATATACGTTATAATGCACAACTGATTCAAAATGTGGTGGAAGAATTTCCAGAAGTGAACTTCCTATGACTCAGCTAACAATGAAAACATTTTGTGTTTATTATTTCGAGTAGCCTTCGAGTAGTTTACTTAGCAGCTTCGAGAAGTCAAGACAGTGATATAATGTTTACATAGACTGCTGCTAGATTTGGACTGTTCATTCTACCGGGAAGAACCTGCCAACAAACTTGATAATTATTCTTTTAACGCTAATTCTACAATTTCTTCTGTTACAAAATTTCCATTTTTCATGTGAACATCAGCACAATAATAATTCCAGGCATATTTATCTAATATCTAAATACATGTAATTCAAAGGTGACTGAATGACAGTGATCTATCAACGCACATCCGCTAAGAAACGATTTTGATTAATTCTACCCCCAAGGGGATAGAATAGGGGATGAAAGTTTGTATGAAACTTTGTCAATTTTAAACCGAGGAGGATTTTCATAAATTGCACCTCTAAGTGGATAAAAACTATACTTAATTAGGTATAGTTTATTAATTAATAATAATACTTCTTAACGCGGACAAAAGCTACTCTTTAATGTAATGTTTAATACATGCTGATGGTGTGTAGAATAAAGAACTGTCGCATGCTAAGCTGATCCTCAGGTTCGTACCTGCAAGGCGACATGCTGAGCGATGAACTCCTCCTGCATGGCGCGCCACACAACCTGCAGCAGGCCGCCTTCCTCGCTCAGGTGCTTCTCCACGGTACGGTAGAGCCGATGCAGTGATTTACGAACTAACCGCGACAGAAAGAGAGATCAAGACCGGAGACCAAGATAATATGAAAATCGAAAAGTAAATCATACAATGGATACCGAAAAATTATAATTAATAACATGGCCGTCATCGTCATTTCTTTACAATCAGCTGTTTTCGCCCAGTCGCATCGCAGTAAAATGTAATAATGTAACATTGTGTTGTTTTTGTTCATTTAAATACTTTGTAGTTTCCGAATTTTGTATCATGAAATTTGCACAGGCGGCCCATGTAAGGTGGGTTGCATAAATGTTTTTATATTACATAGTGTTGTTAGTTTATTAATAAGTAATTGTAAATATTAATCAGTAATCAATATTTTTAAGTATGTGTAAAACATTTACATAAAATAAATCCGGTTCATATGATATAAAAGATATTTTACTAAAAAAGCATCTTTGATTCTAACTAAGACAGCGAAAAATCTTTCAAGAAAGAAAGGGTACACAAAATATCTTATACTCTTTGCAAAGAAAAGGATCGCTTTCTTAAAGTTCATAACGATTTGTAATTTTTAAGGATTGATGTATTATCAGGGTTTTTTAAAGTTTTTTAATACATTTCGAGGTTGGTTTCTTATGGAAAAAAAATAGACAATTATACAAGTACTTAAAAATGGAAGGAAATTATGAAAACTATGGAATCATTGCGCATTTGACATTTCACTGTGAAGTTTGCGTGTTACAGACGTTAACTCGATACAAGGTAAATTTAGTTTTGTGATAGTTGTATCAGTGAGTATCTACAGTTAGTTTCACATTTAAACAATAACTAAAAGGAGCAAATTGTAATACGTTCTATTAATACATTTTCCTGCTAATATGAGACCAGTCAATAACTTTTAGTAATACAAATTCTATCGCGAGATATATAGAGCTATATTTTTCAGACATTAAAATCTTTCGATGCTTGTGTCCCTGAAGGATATACTTTCTCTGCTGCTAGTTTCTTAATTTATTTACCTTTTTATCTATATTGCGACAATTTGCAAATGTACACCTAAGCGAGTGTTGACTGCATAACTTTAGCTATAGAATAAATAAAGAGGGATCTCGATTACATCATGTACAGTTTGCCATTTTGCTGTATCTGTCAACCTGTCAAAATATACAGCCATGGTCGTGGGCAGCTCTTGGTTTCTTAGTAGACTCCCGTTCGCACACCTCCACTGTTTCATCCTTTTTCTATGGTATCTCGGTAGTCGCATGGTGGTGTGTTAGAAACCTTGGATTGCATTAATATTCCACTATGACATGTTGAATTTAGACCACATTTGTTTGATAGAAAGATTGTGGCTCTCTGCCTGCTTTATACCGTCTAAAACGTTCTCTCTTCCAGAACTAAGGCATTGCTTGTGCAATCACTTTTACTATCTGTGGTTAACTATGGTGATGTGTGCTGCTTTGATTTGAATAACTACTTACGATTTATTTTCAATCTTCGAAAATTCGACCGGATATACCTATTTTTTGTTAAAATGGCTGCCTTACCGGCAACGCCATTCATTGGGTGCAACAATACTTTCCTCTTTACTCTCCCTCTTCACCTTCTTACTGTTCTCAATTCCAGTTTGTAGCCAATACACACAAAAAATACTTCGCTCCTCGAACAATCGTCGATATAAATGTCCTTTTCGTATTACTAATTTTACTACAGTTTTTACTTATAATACAGTCTGTTCTACTCTGGAAGGCGCTCCCTCTCAATATCTATATGAGCAGGAATCGTTGCGCATTCGAAGCGAAGACTCGGAAGCTGTTGCTTGTCTAGCTGGAGGAATTATTACGATAGTATTATATTATCAGTATATTTAGATATTTAAGTAAGTTTATTATATAATATTTATGTTCATTCGTACATTAATATTAGATGTTATCTTAGATATTATTTTCTTTCTCGTTTCTATTTGTCTTTTCTTTCTAGATATATGCACCGCTCAAACGGTTAACTGGTAGAAAGTGCTTTCGACATTAAGTTCGCCGTTATACATATACTGTAGAAGTAGTATTTAAATAAATAAGTATAATCAAATAATACAGATTATAAATGCGTTTACAACTTTTTAGATCTTTTTTTTTCATAACATGTCCATTCATATCGTTCGTAGCAACGCCAAAAAGTTCCCTTAGATTTCGTACAAAGTTTAAATCAAATATCTCATTTATTTCTCTGAATAAACCTTTGCAATACTAATACGACTAATGAGTATTATGCGTCCTATTGCTAAGTTTTTGCGTTGTAGCAATTGTTTATTTTTTTTTATTATATATTACATTTACGTCTGACACTTCATTAAAATTTTAAACTGAAAGTAAATACAGGACGAAAATAATTACATCATCATTATTACTAAAACATTATGAATAATTTTCAATATAATTTCACATAGAAATGTTGGGCCCCACAAAGGTTCAACATTCCATAAAAACGAGGAAATATCTGTTCGGTACAGGAGTCCTTATACGAGTCATAAATAAGTACGTCCTCAAGTAACAACGTAAATGAAGAACTACGTTCGGCGTACTGAATATTTATTTTTTCTATTATGATTGCAAAGAACGTTTTATTATAACTGATGATTACGAATAGAAGCTTACGCAAATTAGGTGTTTGTTAAAAATATATAATATTATTTATATTGCTTTAGCTTCATGTAAAAAGCCAACGTGTTACGAAAATAAGTAAACGAAAATGTACAACAAAGACATTTTGCGATGTATTGAAACGTGATGATAAAGTTTATCGACGCACGTTACAAAAATAAATGTCACATAGAACCGAAATTTGTAACATCTTATGTAACTGAAATTTTCGTAAAGACGCTTAAAATATATTGCCATTGGAAGAATAACTGTACTTTAAAAATAGTAATAACATTGTTGGTAATATTTTAATCTAATTTAACATGGCCTGTGTAAAAAACATAATTACTATCTAATTGGGAAGAGTTTCGTTATAACTAGATAACGAAACCTATTAGCAAAAATTGATGAAAATGTAACATTTTTTTAATTTAAATTTTGTGTGTAATTTGGTTACTTGACTTATTTACAGGGTTGATGTAATCATGTATACATCAAAAGCTACAAAATTTCATTTAAAGAGAAATTGTTGAGTTTTTGACCGGTTGTTCACAGCATGTCTGCATTGTGATTCGGTGATAGCTTACTCACGGGCTGACTACACTGAACTTTTCATAATGTTAGAAAAAAACAATTCATTAGTGCATGTAAATGGCTACTTTTGAGTAAGTACGTAAGTACTACCAATAAATATATTTTAAATTAAAATATGAAATAAGTTTAAATTGATTACCAAATTCGGTTTGTCTCTATCTATCCATACTTCTTTTTATTTAGAACGTTATAAATTTTTTTTCAAATTAATTAAAATGTTGCAGGTCCAAAAAATTTTATAATTGGGGCTTATTATTAAAACCCGTTAACAAATTTCTAATTAACGGATATAATATATACCAAATAATATACTACTATGTTTCATTACAAGTAGAGAAGAACCGACAATAACTTCGATGATAAACCCATCGATGAAACTAAAAGTTTGTGACGGTATTTTTAATAGTATTTACGTTCAGCGAAAGGCGTTTCAGGAATAATTTTATTAAAATAATGTAATGTCGGAAAATTCTATTCAAAGTTTGTTACGTAGATATACTTTTGTTTGTAATTACTGTTAACTTGCCATTAGTATGTATATGATTTACGAATGTAAACGGAATATATAGGTTTCTAATTTATATGGTATGCGTAAACATTACATTCAATAATCTGAAATCTAATTTAATACAAATTTCATGCTTGTTATTTCGCCTTAAATTGTTTATTTATCGCGAAGTACAAGCATGAATTACGTTATTATAACAATATGCTAAAAATGATCGATGTTCCGGTGAAATATTAACATTACTTATTCGCAATCGAAATAAAATTAATTACCATAATTTACATTTTTTGAAGAATTTCTATCTCACAGAATATCTTGAATGCCGGAATTACATATTTATGAAGGTCTGTCTTTTCCTCTGTACTTATGTTTTTATAAATATCAAAGATTTGATACATTCTATGATTTTAAAATCATACGTTAAATGATACGTTCTATTTATAATAAAAATATTTCAAGAAACCTTTTGATATTAGAAATCTCGTGTATAATCAAGTTATTGATAATTTTTTTATTAGATTTCATTATTTACTTGGTGATTATAATGGTATCGCGAACTACGCATATCAAAATGGAATATGGTAATGTGGATAAACGACGCTTTCGTATCTACACATAACGCTTTTTGTTACAGAGATTAGAGGTTGATATCTAGGGACTATAAAATAGTATTAGACACATTACGAGATGTAAGATGCGTCGTATCATGAAGATATCGCTCCTAGCGTTGCAGAGGATTAGCAGAAATGGTTATTAGTTTAATGCGACAGATGGCTTAACAACCATGGCGTGAAGGAAACTACGACCCACACGTTGCGAGGGCGTGATAATTTTTAACGCAACATGGAATTTAAAAATTCTTTAGAAAAGAAAAAAAACTGTGAATCTCGACTATATCGGTTACAAATGTTATTTTACAAAATTTTATATTTTATCAGAACGGATGGCGTTAAAAGATACATGTAAGAAATAAAGTCTTGGTGGTTTTGGTGGTAGATCATTGTTATTATAAAGACCGTAATCTCTTATTCTATTACACATAGTTGCCGATGCGAATCCAAGGCTAATTTAATATTCATAAAAAATGCGTGGAAAAACGTAAAGACTTGTTTTAATTATCCTTGGAGTTTTAAAATGCTCGTTCGGTTTCATTTCTCTTAATATTAGGAATGTCCTGAAAGATTTAAAAAAAATCATGCTGCAAAATTTTGTTCGCGAGCCGGATGCCATAAATTAAACATTTTCATGGAAGTGTTAATAAAACAAATTTTGGTAAGCAATAAAAATTTAAAGATAAATATGTTTTATCAATAATAAATACAAAAGCAATAATAACTTTCTGTGTTCCGTTCTGGAAAACGGAGATAATTTTGAAGTACATTTCTTTTAATAGAAATATGTGTACAAATAAGTGTTTTTGTCATTTAGCAGTTATCACCTGCTACCAGCCGGTATGTAAGACTAAGCTGAGCTTGGGGCGCGTTATTTCATAAAGTAAATATTTATGAGGGAAAAGAGTTTTTCTCGCGCGTCCTCCGGTAAGCCGCTTGATCCGAAAAGACATAAACCTCTGGGGATCCAGTTCTCAAAGGCAAGGCGAGGTTACTTTTTTCGCAAGTAAGTGAGTATATTTTGCTCTTCCCGCACCGGTTGTTTCAAAACAATCTGCACGTTGATTATTTAATAGATAAAAAAATCAACACAATTTATTATATTTCATAATTTTCAGAACGATTGGCAATGATCGATCGATTGAACTTTGTACAAAAGGTTCGTTTCTAATTTTAAAATAAATATTTTTATAGCAGAATTAAATTTATTTATAACAGGCAGAATTACAAAAAAAATGTTTAACATTAAATACTACAACCAATAATATGTTTTTAATCACGCATAAATTACAATCTATAAAATACTTCCAAAAATTTTGTAACGCTCTGTGAAGTGAATGAACGTTTGAGAGACGCAAAGAAAAAGAGAAAAACAGGTAGAAAGAAGCAACGCTTTGGCAAGGTTTATGTAAATTTTACACGAAAATTTTTTAACTTGCCAAGTCCCTAATATTGTTAGTACCAAACAATGAGTTTCGGGCGAAGGGTATTTCATAAATTAAATAATGTGAAAGTTTTTATGTTTGTTGTTTTTGTTATAAGAACTATATTGAATTAAGGTTTATCGTGTTATAATCTTGCTTGGTAAGAATTGCATAATTTAATTACACAGTGATTGTCGTTGAAAAATTAAAAAATATATATTCCCGGGTCTGTTAATAAGAATACACTTTAACTGTAGGACACAGCTGGACTTATGGCACCTTCGTAGATTTTTAATAATACCGCTTCCTAAGCTAGCAATCAAAATGCCGATTCGTGTTCACAACTCCATTTCAAGTCCCCAGAGGCTATCTATTCTGCACACTATTTGCCTGTCCTCTCCCATTTAAATTTTCTAATCTGCTGGACAAAGTTGGTCTTTGTCTACGGATTTCCTCATTTCTGAAGAAACGCCGAGCATAGTCCCCTTCGTCGAGTATGAGTCTGATAAAAAAGGCCTGACCATGTTTTCAATTCAAATTTCGAACCTAAGATATTTACGCTATCCTAACAAGGTATTCCTTAAAGAAACATCATTACTATAAAGAAGTATAATTATTTAAATAGTAAACGATTTAAAGTTAAATGCGTAAATGCAAAACAATGTTGTGATCCGGTGTAACATACCGTGTTTACCGCTGTTGACTGCCACGAGGGCGGTGCTAAGTATCAAGAGGTGTACCAACATAC
>DWIC01000591.1:0-11155 GCA_018248135.1 Battus belus
GTATTAGCTTATGTATGGGAGCCTCGTTTTGAGGCCGTAATTTACTAGCTATGAATTGGTATGAAACATACATTTTCAATTTTTGGTTCGTAAAATCAACAAAAGGACATAAACAGCTGCAAATAGGACCTACCAAGAGATTCGAAATATAACCGGTTAAATGAGTCCTGCATAGTGTCTCCCGACAACCTTAATCGTCGACTGTCCATCTTGTGGGTGGAAGTCATAAGTTTTGCTTTCCGGTCCGTAGCATCGTCTAGAATCTTAAGACCTCAGCGGTCATCCGTTCTATGGGTTATGTTGCCGACTGTAATTTCAACTTGTGGCTATCTCTTACCTACTGATCTTCTCATTCCTGATTAGAGAAACCCTGGGCATAGCTCTCTCCGTAGATCATATTTGAACAGTACCAGAAATAATTAAATGACACAACTAGAGCGCCAGCTGGGAATTGAACTTGCAACCAGTGATTTAAATGGTCGTCGTTTCAGCGTCACAAACCTACCCCAAGTATATTCATGGGGGGACATACCATAGCCTGCACTCTTGGCAGGGTTGGCGATCGCAGTCTGGTATTATGGTGCACTGAAGACGCTACTGCCAATTCTCAAGTAACTTCTTAGTTAGCAGTGGCAATCCAATATAATTAATGCACAGTGAATTATATATGATTGTACCCCGGGAATCGAACCCACAACCTACGATAGCAAGTGTCATTCCTCTATCGCTGGGTCACCATTGCTCCATTTAATTTTTTTTATTAACATGCCTTAATATCATGAATAATCTAATTTACCTATTTATAGATTAAGTACACCGGTTGTACATAAGTTTGAAAAAGCGACCATCTCTATTTGTCATACACGTCTAAGTTTATAAACGAGATCCAGAATTCAGATATATTGTTGGATTACCAATGGAGACAGGTGATACCCCACTATCCCACAATCCCTATCCCAATGTCAACAAAGAAAGGCGTCTTTACCGCCACTTTATAAAAAAAATAATTAAAAGCTTTGATGTTTATTTACATTATAAAGATAAACATTATAGACAGCCAGATAAAATATTTTTAATGAAAATAGGGGTAATTAAAACACTTCTCCTTTCCGTTGCCTTAGGCTTTACTACAATAGGGTTGATTGAAAAGTTCTAACATCCTTTAGAGGGCAGTACCTTAACCGATGGGGCTTTAAGGTATAAGACGTGTTAGTGAGTGAACACAGGGTGAATGGGTTCAGGTGTATGAACTTTGTGGAAGATGGTGAATGTAAAACTTTGTCAGCAAAAGCTTTATTTAAAGCTTTTACTCCCATTTTCATTCTCCCTGTATAAAGTGATCACTTTGAAATATGATATATTTTTTATTGAAATGCGACAGTCTGTAGTGACAGATAATAAACAATTATTGTTTTAATATCTAGTAAGCCGAATTTAAGTTTTTAAATTATTCAATATCTCTGAAATTACTTATTTTTGGATGGTGTATAATAAATCAATCACGCCTTTTAAGGTTTTACAACTAGAAGAAAACATCCTGTATATTGTACTCCGTAAATGTAGATCCGCCACGATATTCAAATGTCTAACCGTTGCCATGACATAACTCGATGAATTATGATGTTAAACTTTTCCGTTGAATCACTGAATGAGATTTATTAAAAAAAATGTATTTTTTTCTCGACATTTTTATCGACACGTTCTAACCGCCAAAAACGATTCAACTGAGTAAAGGACTTAACCAAATTGAGACGTTGTCCTAATAAGGCGCGTTTTACTATCGTCCTTTCAGTTATATACGTTGTTTATTACAAAATCTACTAATTTGGAAATAAACTGTTTCATATGTATTATGAGTTGTAGCTTTTAATAAATAACCGTTTCATAATACAACGCTTATATATATGTTCATTGTATATAAATTATACACAGGTATTGAAAATAAGTTAAGAACGAATTTGAAATCGGTTATTATTAAGGACAAAAACTTATCACGCTTAAAAAAAACCACTAAAAAAGCATGTATATTCCATTGCATTCTATAATATAAAATATTTTAAAATAAAATTGTCAAAAACAATTATAGACACATCAAGCATAACATGAGACAATGCTTTGGAAATTCTAGAGTAACGAGTGATGGCCCAGACAGAGGTTTTCTTGTGGGGGCCCTCTTGTATGGACACAACACCAGCCCCAGCTATCTACTCGCCGGCCTAGTGTTCGAGTTTAATTAGTAAATACAAAAGGCAAACTGACAATCCAATTTGATAATCAAAATAATATGTAATGTCTGTATGCAACACACTCAACGCTCTGCTCCTTCAAGGATGAATCTGTATAATCCTATAAGACAGCAGTCATAAACTGTCAAAAGAGGTAACAACTGTAAAACGTTTACATTCGAATTTTAAATTATACCGATATTTAAATTGCATATACAGAATATTCTTTACGATAATATTTAGTTATTCGTGAAAATTAACGTATAAACGTTAATGTTAGATCACCTGTTAGATCGAAGAGTACTGTCGTAGTGTCAAAAGGTTTTGCTGGATGAAGTCATAATGAACTGTCGAGCGTACATGTTTTGTTTCTTTACCGCATCATTTTTTTTAACATAACAGGGCTTATGTTTATGTATACAACTGTCGCTGTTATATCTCATTATATGCTAGTAAATATAATTCAAATCTAACAAGCTATTTAAATATACGATGGACTTAGCGTAATTATTATCCTTTTTAATTGTAAATAAAGGTCCTCGGAATGCTTGATTCAGGCCGCTTCCGATTGTCCTTATTGGAAACCTGTAAAGGTGGTCTCCATCCAGCAGTGAACGTCTTGCTGCTGGAATGACGATGAGACAACCTACATGCTCTTTATTATAATTTAATATATAAACGCTATAATCTTTAATAACTATATACGTTTCAAATTAATTCAAATTTTGACTATAATTATACGGGAATTTTTTTCTGGGCGTAAATAAGTGACCACTAAATGAAAAGTGGACAAAAATGTCTACAAATGAATAGATTTAAATTTCATATGTATGACCATCATCATTTCAACTATAGGAAATAGTTTTCTAACACCGGTTGGAAGTTACTTGAATGCGGAGTCTTTCGGCGGTCTTAACGAAATATAAATAAATATAATACCTTTTTATTCACCAATAAACGTTTTCATCATCATTATGTCAACCAAGAGACGCCCACTGCAAGCCATATGCGTCCCTCAAAGATTTCAAGGACAAGTCTTTACGCAGCCAACGACATCTCACGACTTTGATTATTTCCACTCGAGAACCTCACAGTCTACGACCATCTCATCTGCCTCGCCTGCTGCCACTTCAGACGTACATTTCGAGCTTCGAGCTATGTCGTAATACTTTTAATAAAATTAAACTCCAATAAAAAAATGATTGAGTTAAGGATTTGATATTAATCGTAGTTAACCTCTATTTGGATGCGAACAAACCGAGAGCAGATGGCGAAATACACGTGACGATTTTGAAACCAGTTCGACGCTAGTTGTGGCCGAAATATCGAACTACCGGCGACAACGTACCCCACGTAACGGTGAACATCGCATTTTATGCTTTACATAAAAATCTGCCAATGTAATAATATAAAAAATAATGCATCAGAAAACACCTTAACTTCGATCAAAATAAATAATATCGAATATAATTAGGATTATCTGTAAATATCATTGGACATCTCTACAAGATCTAACCAGAAATGAAATCTTTAAACGAACGTAATAGAAATGGTCCAGCGCAGTACAGACGGCCGATAGCCTTGAGGTTCTGGAATGGAGACGAAGTTAAGGTCGTTCAAGACATTGGATGCAAGCTTCCAACTGGTTTAATTTGAAATTCGTGGATGACGCCTATCTCCAGCTACGGACGTTCTATGACTGAAATGATGAAACATTTAAAAAAAAATATGATTTTAAACCAGAGTCCTCATTTCTAGAATATTTAATAACTACATTACTTGTGCTTACTTGATCTTAAACGTTCTTCCATTAGTTAAAATACACAAGCCCTTTCATAATTTTCATAACTTAAATCCTACATAAATGTAAATACGAAATAGTTTGTTTAAATTTTATATTTGGACGTGTAAATATGTAAATTATAGATAAACTAAATATTTAAAATTCAAAAAAGTCAGTTTTTAGATTACGTCGTATTTTATCATCTCAGCTTCGTCCTTTTTTGCAAATGAAAAGACGAAATATTAGCGGTTTTCGAGTAAATTATGTGACATTAATTCCTTAATAATGTTCAATATATGTCTTCTTTACTATAAATGTTCAAATGAAATTTATGATATTAAAAAAGAACCTTCTTGTAGTAAAGTATGATAACACTTCTATTATATGTAACCAGTAATTACAAATTTAAAATATAATACTTGCAACACTGTTAGAGTAATCAGGTGTTATGTAATGTGAGGTAAATGAAAATACAAGGCAATACAAAGATTTTTCACTGGCAACATTCACGGGAACGAATGAATATTATTTTAATGAATATGCATTTATATTAAATACTTTTTACCATTGTTTTTAATTTTTTTATATAATCAGAATACAAAAAAATCATAATAATAATTTAAAAAGAATGTTTTAATAAACTTATATGCTTAGGTATAATAATAATGATCTTTAAATAAATTTACTATTTGTTATTTCCTCTTATCTTTGTTAATAGCCCTTTAACTTGTCATACTATTTAAAATAAACATTCTGTAAATGATTGTACTACAATCAATTGCTAACTTGTAAATAAATCCAGAATGACAATCACATATTTATTAGGAATATAATAGTTTTTGTGATATTTTTGTGATTATTTAGTGCAATAATTATCACATGATGCATAAAATGATTGTAAATTTGATCAAACTATTACTTAAATTGTTTTTTGTTAACGTTTTAATACGAAGTCAATGCCCTACTAATGGCATTAATGTACACAAATCAATTTGATTACAAATTTATTCAAAGGTTTTATTCAATAAGACAAAATATTTCCCACGGTGCAAAAATGTCGTTACTTAATGAAAATCAAAATTTTTAAAATAGTCTCCGAGAAGTAAACTTGAATGTCGTTATACATATTTCTGTTAAACGAAAAAGTTTTTGTTACTTTTTAATTGTAGACGAAAAAGAATTATTTAATAATTATTCTACGTAACATGTATAATTATTAAAAAGAAACGAATCACAAAATAAAATATTCCATACTATGGCGGGAAAAGTTTGACAAAGCAATTAGACAAGAAAAAAAACGCTCGTATTTTGTTTTTCGTTAAAAAATACTCGTAAAGTTCGTTAAGCGATATGTTATGTATTGTTTACAATTTTATTATTCCTTATCGCAGCTTACTGTTATCAACTTACTGTCGAAATTGGTCTCGCTGTTGCTATAATAACTCAAAACATGAACGCGACTGCTTGATATTATATCTTTTAACGCTATGTTAGAACCGTTTGTATAGACCGTACGTGCACGCTTGTCGGGACGTTCGTAATTTGTTGATGTAGTGAATGTCAAACATTGTTTGTGGCTTTTAGACTGCGAAGATCATTAATGAAATGAAATAAACTTGATGATTGTAAAGTTGTGGGCTAAGTTTCTCGCGCGACGGGCAACGAGCGTCGCACGTGTGCCCGGGGAGGCGCGGTGCGCGGGTGACGCCACGCTACTCCTCATTCATGTTCGTCAAGTTCCTACACAATTCCTACAGCCTACACTACTACAGGTGTCCGTATAGACCCGAAACTACAACCACGGCTTCACGTTGACTAGAGCTAACGTGATGTCCGCGTTTGTGTTGCCCCGCACTGAAATTGCCGACGTCGGTAGGACGTCACGCCCGTGGGTGTACTTACGAAGGAGACGTTCCACGGTCACACGTCTCCTGCACACATCACACACAAGGGCACTCGGGCCGAGTGGCCCCACACACAACACTGAGCCGGTCGCTCGGCCGCCCGTGCCGCACCGAAACCGCGCCGGCGGACTGGACTCACTGACACACAAAAATACGGTAGAAGCACCGAATTTCGGGCGCGCAAATCCACGGGAAGGCTCATGAGACCGGCGCGGTACCTGGCGCGGGCGGGGGGCGGCCCACGCACCGGCCTCGATTCTCGTCCGCCCGCCGCGCGGTTATCACTGCAATATGGCCGCTACTCACTTCCTCGGTGAAGTTCTTCGTTGATTTCTTCTCCTGATCTCGACTACGGCGTTTCTCGCAACCGTTCCGAACTCGTGTGGATTCACTACACTTATTCTTATACACATTTTAATGGAAAACCGGGAGCGCTAGCGCTACGCTCCAACGAAACGACCGTTTCGTCCGCTGGCACATTCCGCACTGGCGTCAGGCGAGGGCGCGGGCCGGCGGGAGAGCCGCCCCCGCCGCCGCGCCGCTGCCTGCGCCTCGCCTTTTTATGAATGGAAGGCGGCCATACTGAATGAACCGCGTACACGGAGCGGTCGGCCGCTATTTTCGCAGCTAGTGGCGGGTGAGGGAGGGGAGGAACAGGCCGGAAGCAAGCGCGGGCGCTGGCGGTGCCAAATTTTGCGGCGCGGGCGACGGCGGATGTGCTCGTTTATCGCGCTTCCGGTGAACCTCTCACTCCCCGCACTCTTCCATCACGGCCGCATCCGGGAATTAGGTTTCCGGTCGGCGAGAGTCGCTCATCTCCACCCACTTTCGTCCTGCAACTGCATTTTCGATCGAATATCATGTTTCGTCTTTCCGACATTTATTCGAAAAACAGAAACCCACGTTTTGTGCAAGTATGTATATACTGCATGCCGGAAGCGTTACTATGTAACATTGTATTACAAAACGTCAGCTGATGAGTATGTTTATTACTGAGTGTATTTTGCTACGCGTGTGTGGATCAGGAACGAAGACGGCATTTGTTATCGCGGCCGGTAATTTTCGCAAGGTTGTAACGACAATAAGGCGCGTTGTGCACGCGGCGTCTCTATGTCAAGGACGAGAGATAACGCAACGATACACGGAACACCCGTACTCATCATTGTCTCCAAATTTAACTTTTTTAAAATAACCAGACGAAATAAATCACATATAAAATATAATTTAATGTTTTATATGTGATTTATACTTTACCTATTAAATTTTATTGAAAATATTTTATAAGTTAGCGTCATAGTTACACAGCATATATATGTGTAGTTAAGAACACGGCATTTTGATCTTCAATGAATTATAGTTGGCATAAATCAATGGAGGAAACAAATTATTTAAAGTTGGAACAAAAAATTTAATCGGTCAGTGAGTATCGTGAATGGTTGCTCTTACAAAAAATTTCTACCTGAGTTTGTCCATTCTGTTAGAGATCAGACTTAATAATGAGATGTCTTTAAATATATGATCTAAAGTTTAAAAAAATAAAATTTCGTTCAGAAATAATGTTTCTTCTAATTTTGTATAATACTTAACGGTCGCATCTTCGTTGCTTTTTATTATAGATGACATGTTCGTAACATATAAGCTAGATATTATTATATTATTGGTCGATACTCATTATTTGAAGTATTCTGATATTAAAAATGACAACATATACGCATAATACGGATTTTTGTCCTTTTATGTGAAGTTGCTCTTGGTAATGTATTGGAATGTTATGAAGCGCAAAATATTATAATGCTTCCTAATAACATACACTCCGTTTGGGGTGTTGGAAGGACTCAACCAGATCCTGCACAAAGCGTTACTTTAGACGATGGCGTTGCAGTTCCTCTAGGCGCACCAATAAAAACCGACTGTCGAGGTAAACTTCTTTTTAATGAACACGTAGTTTACGATGTAGCTCAAGTAAACATTAAGTATTTAGTACAGTTAAAATTTAATTTTGATGACAACTATTAACTTTGTTTTATATAACTTTTCTTACTCATATGTTAACTGGAAGACAAACAAAATTAAAATATTTTTCAAACGAATAAGCTACTAAAACCACTATCGATCAACAATCAACATAAAACGTGGGTATTGTAAGCTTTACATGAAGCTACCACCTGCTCGGAATGCTATTCTACTGAGAAGAGCCGGCCAAAAGCTCAACAGTGGCTCTTTACGTAAGCTTCCTGGATGAGCACCAACATTTGTATAGTTTTGGATTGGAATATGATAGAATAATAAACTTTTACAATAATATATTTTTTTTAATATTGGTTTTAAATAACAATAACTGGCTTTGCAGGGGCATATCTGAAATTGATTATAGAATTTTATTGTTTATACGTACTATAAATGGTATACGACTTATTTCTATTCGTTGTATCGGAATAATGCTTCAAATTGCAATTATACTAAAAGAACCTTCTAGAAAGAACGCGGATGTGAAATTAATCGTTATATCTTTGCCCAGTGCCGCCCCTATCTGTGGAAATTCGGCTGAACAAACACTACGACTTCGAGGCCGGCCAGCCCCTGCTATCACCTGGCACTTCACCGCTATCACCTAGCAACAACCTTCTCAAGCCCTCCACAAGGTGAACACTTTTTTTTAAATTATTATTGATCTACGTCCACAGGAGCTATTTCTCACTTGGTATTATGTAATATCGATGTTATATAATGTAGCAAGAGCTTACTAAGTAAAAAACTAAAAAAAAGACAAAAATTTAAAATATTTGATAAACATGCCAATCACTGTTATTTAAATAATTTTTTAATTTTTCGAGAAAAAACAAAAAAAAATATTTTAGGTACAGTAATATTAGTTTATACATCAATATTAATAAAAATATTTTAAACACATTCAAAATTTCAATCAAAAAAAAATTTCAAGGGTTTATCGGAGTTCTTTAAATGTTATAGGCCAGTAACGTCTCAAGACTTCTTTTAAAATATCTAATATAGTTCTTGACGTTATATTCGTTTTCGAAATGAAATATTTTCGAAAGCGATTTTTATCATTTTCCCTTCGGTGTCTTGATAGCGTTTGTTGTACCAATACAACGTGGATAGCCAAATTTTATTCGTAACTAACGGAAGAAGTTTCATTATTTAAATACTCGATTACTAGTAAGCGGATGGACTCTATGTAGAGTATAGTACAGTACTTTTACTAAAATTGTTTATCACCCCACTCCATTTTAAAATCCCAAAACTAACTCTGTTTGGCAGGAAAATGAATAACCGCAGTAAATACTCATTTCATCATTATTAAGTTTGTAATTATTATAGCCTTCAGAGGTCAACTTAAAGTGGTTTAAAGTATCATTGACTAGCCGCATATAAACGATACCTCTTAAGTTATCTAATGACTTACATATTTATATATACATATATATAAATATGTGATATATACGGTTTGTTCAAAAAGTATCACGAATTTTGTGTATTTTCAAAAATTTTTTATTTATTCGTGAATATCAATTTTGCCCCTTCAAAATAATTCACCTGGGATATGATACACTTGCGTCAACGTTTTTTCCAATCTTCAATCAAAAAAAAAGGTGTTGTTTTTGGCCAAGAAATCGCGTACAAACAGTGATGTATGAGCAGGGGTGTTATCGTGGTGCAAAAGCCAATATTTGTTTTTCCGCAATTTCTGGCAGATTGCTTTGCGCAAATCGCGCATAACTTGCGCGTAATATTCCTTATTCACCGTTCTACCCTGTGCAAGAACTCATGGTGTAACAAGCCCCTGCAATCGAAGAAAACTGTAAGCAAAACTTCGCGATACTTTATGGACATACCGTATATTTTAGATAATTTTGTATAAATATACTCTCGTATCCTAGTACGACCCCAAACATTAGCTTGTCCACTTTCACATACTTTCATTGCCGTTAGCAATGCAATTGTTCAACCTTCATAATTTCAGCCATAAGACGTCTGCTGCTGAACATAGACTTGCCCTAAAGACCTCTAACAGGACCAGTTTAAAGCGGCCTGCATCTGCTTCCTTCTGACGACTTCAACTATATATTGCAGAAAAGACATAAAAGTATAAGTAGAAAAATTCTAAATAAGAATATTTTTTATATTACTGTAACACTATTTTTTGACAGTAAAAGTATGCAATAACTACAGCATTATATTACTTTTGTTTAATTATATTTATTGTTCTGACAACGTCAAAAATAAAAAATATCTCAGTTCGCCCGCCGTTTATTGGTTCATGGATAGATACGTGCCTGACAAGCCGCTGTCAGTGGGCTCAAATTAATTATCTTCGCAGAGACCTTGTACAATTTGGGAAACTTTTTTTTTTCGGTTCTCTCTTTTACCGCGTCAATCTGGTTAACATTTGTACGCGACAGGTCCCAATTTCAACTGAATTTCACACATTTTTCAGAACAACATAATCTATCTGAAACTTTCAGTATACTGGATCATTGGTTATCAGTGTTAAAAAACATGACTCATTAACGCCATCTATCCGAAAAACGTGGAAAACTTTTCTTTTCGCACTTTATAAACATAAAAGGCAAACAAACGCAGGAAAGAGTAAATGTACAGTAAATACAAAATACAAGATCCTACACCGTTCAAATCACAAACATAAAGAGACCCTCCGACTAGGTAAAGTGAAAAAAGAAAAGATTTCTGTAAAGGGATGAAGTCGGCCCTCGAACGTTAAACATTTCATGCTTGTACAACTATTAAAGAGCGGTCGGCCTTATCTTTTAACACAGATAAAAACTCTGCTGTCATCCCGAATAAAATGTAATGGTTTAAAGGTACAAAATTTCGAATGCCCTTTTCGCTGTTTACTTTTCTCCTAAAATATGTACTATAGGTGACTTTTAATTTTAAATTATTTTTTCTAGAGTAATTGATCTATTTTAAGAATACCAGAATTTGATTATCTGTGGCGGTGGGCAAAGCAGATTGTTCGTGATACTGCCTTTGGTACCGAAAGGTGCTACGTGACGATAGACGCAGGCCCACGTTCTAGATGAATCGACAACATAGTCAACATAGCCTGATTGGCTTCGCAAAGCCCTCATTAGCCGGGGAATATACTTAATTATATATTTTTATGATTATCTACATATATTGTAGTTATTCTTAACACACAAACGTGATTTTTTTTAAATCTAGCAAGGTGAGCTTTTCTGGGATCTAGAATATATATATAT
>DWIC01000592.1:0-11151 GCA_018248135.1 Battus belus
TATTAGGGGTTCATTCACTTGATAGCAAAGCTGAAACACCTTGATCTTGGGCTATTGACTGGATAAAAATTGACATATGACATATGACACATCAGACGATTGTATATTAATGTTTTTTTTTATATATATTTAATACCCAAAGGTCATTTATTCGATGATTATCTATTTATAACGTTATGCAATCTATATGTTCTCAAGTTTAAGATACACATTGTTGTGCAACTTATTTTGAATATTAACTTGTAATTATTTCAAACAATTTAAAGTAAAATAAAACATAGTAGCTGGAAAAAAAAACATGGGATTGACAGCCTGAAGTTTTATTGAGTATATTTCAGGAAATTCCTGGAAATACAGAATCAAAATACGATCTCCAACAGTAAGGAAAGCGATCAAATGATAGAAGGAAACTTAAAAAAGTTTAATAAATATTAGTTGAAATAGTTGGCCTGTGCGGCTTATTTAAACATTGCTTTTTATTTTAGATAAATCTATAATTTAATAATATCTATCATGGTAAATAAAGAGGATTTTAATTTGAAATATGTGTCATGACATTGAAAATGAAAAAAAAACTTGATACCTATTTGTTAAAGCTCATAATACAATAATTAACGTATAATTAAAAAATGCGTGTAGTTCAATAACCTTGTTAAGAATTTGTGTTCCAATTTTAAAATTTCCTTCATATTATGTAGAACACCGTATCGCGGGTAAATCTATATCGAGGGTAAACTTGTATGGTGTATACAGGTGGATTGGCTTTACGTGTAAATAATTTACAATTTCGATTTAAATTTCACACATTCGTCAGCAAGAAGCTCATTAAAGCTTTTATACCTATTTCCAATCAACTTGTATAAAGCGATCACTATAAAATACGTTAAACTAATTAATTATTTTAGATTGGAATGCAACTGGCTAGAAGATAAGAAGAGACAGGAATTCAAATTTTGAAAACGCTTTTTCGTACTATATTATAAATAAATTTATTAATACTATAACAATTAATTTTTGGATATTTTGTACCATACATTAAATGAGAATAAACAGATTAAACATTGTCTCCCCAAAGCTTTTACGCTTATTACAAATCAACCTGTATACTTACTGAGTCTAATAACTTTAGTACTTACTTAATTATAACATTAATTTTACACTTCACTTGTTTTGTTCTTTAAGCGCAAAAAAATTAAGCCAAACGCCTTTAGTGATTAAGCTCGGATGGTTTCATTAACCTCCCTTAGGGCCTGTATTTTATATTTTAGTTTAAGATAATTTAGATAATGGTTAAAAACTGATGTAAAAGTTTAATGGTTTTTTCTGACGAATTATTTATTTTTACACAACTTTATAGTTTTCATATCTATAATAAATCAACGTGTCTATTTACCGACTCTGATCATCTTTGCATACTTAATTTTTGAATTAGTTTTATACTTTACTTGTTAAATACTTTCAGTAAAAAAAGTTTAAATCAAACGCCTTATGTAATTAAGCTTCGACGGTTTCATGAACCTCCCATAGGGCCCATATTTTAAATCTTAGCAGATTGGGACGTCAACAAAATTAGTCAGTCAAATTACGTTTCTGTTTTGGGATTTTTTATATTTATTTCATTCATTCAGTCATTTAGATCGATATCACTACTTCATCTTTACTAACGTCAAATATCAGTACGCGAGCATTACTACCTCTGAATTCGGTTGGTAATATAACAATAAATTTGTTAGATAAATATAATATAGCTAATGCGTTTCAATGTTTTCTTGCATATAATATTTTAATTATTTTCAGGACGGAGCTCGAAGTATCCACACGGCGGCGCGTTATGGCCACGTTGGCATTATTAACACGCTGCTACAAAAAGGGGAGAGCGTTGACGTCACGACTAACGTATTCATTTTTTATTAACTTCATATTCAAACGTATACAGGCGAATCTACCAACAAAGTGTTATCGTCTTGTCAATTGCGAATAGTGGTTTAAAGTTTAAGTTGTTGCCTACGAGTTCCTTGCTACGTTCACGTAGCCAATGTTACGAATGCCTACATCTCATATTTATGTATTAGAAAGCGTAGATATTATATTGTACATGTAAGTTACTTGATGATAATAAAGCTGATATTTCCATTTATGGGTCATCAATTATTTGACAGATTTTATTGTTATTTGAGAGTACGTTGTATACATTATATATTAATAGTGGAACATTATACTAATAATTTTGTTTTTATTTTATCTGATATTAGCCTTATATTAGCATAGTAAAATTGTTGAAAATCATTCAATATTTGCAGTGTTGTTAATATAATAATAAATATTATATCGATAATAAATATTATATCGAATAACGAGTATAGTGATCTAATACTTGTCTACGGTTATCGTACTCTGTAATTGTTCATTTTTGTGTATGTAGTTATTATATATAGACATTCTAGGAAAGATCATCTTAAAAATAGAACAAACAAAACTCACAAAAAGAAATGTATTACAATTGTTATGTACTGGGAGGCGATTTATTTACAATCATTTGTTAACGGTGTCTCAATTGTAATATTTATAAAAGACACGGCCACTACTTGTTTGATAATTTTTGTTTACTCAAATAAATGAAAATTAAATGAAATAAATGAAGATGTTAAAAAATCAAAATCACTACTGATATAGGAAATGCTATTTAAGTTCCTCAAGCTTAACGACAATTAAAATTAAAACGAAATTTATTTAATTTGATCCCCCTTATTTGTTGTTTAGGATAACTATACGGCGCTTCACGTCGCGGTGGAATCATGCAAGCCAGCGGTTGTTGAAACTCTCTTGGGATATGGTGCTGATGTGCACATTCGTGGAGGAAGGCAACGGGAGACTCCTCTGCACATAGCCGCAAGAATACCTGATGGTGAAAGCATTTTAGATAACATTATGATCTGAGTGATGTTTTTATACATGGTGATTGGAAATGTTAATCAATAATCTTGTATTTAGATCCATTAAAATATATTTTTTAGATTATGACTCTTACGAATGTTAAGAAAAATTTAAAAAATCATTCATAATTTTCTTTCAATTCTTAGGAGACAAATGTGCCTTAATGCTGTTAAAATCCGGCGCGGGACCAAACAAGGCCACCGAAGACGGCATGACCCCTGTGCACGTTGCAGCCAAATACGGTAACTTGACTACCTTGTTACTGCTTCTTGAAGACGGCGGAGATCCTTTGAGGAAAACGAAGGTAAAAAATAAATAATTAGTAAAGATTTAGAAATGATAAGAATTCCTTTAAATCATTACAAAGTGAACTAGTTTAATAAAAAGCAGATTTGTTTTCACAGTCAGGAGAAACTCCGTTACATATGGCATGTAGAAGTTGCAAACCGGATGTAGTTCGGCATTTAATTGATTTTGTGAAAGAAAAAAACGGAGACACAGTTGCAACAACCTATATAGATTCCGTCGACGAAGATGGCGCTAGTGCGCTACATTTTGCATGTAAAATAACAAAAGAAGAAGTAAAAATGCCGTCGGCAGATAGAGAAGTCGTAAAATGTCTGATGGAGAATGGAGCTGATGTAACATTAGTGACGAAACATAATCACGAGACAGTGTTTCACTTCTGCGCTATTGCTGGTAACAATGACGTCATGACTGAAATGATATCTGATATGTCAACAGCAGATGTCAGCAAAGCTCTCAATAAACAAAACTCAATTGGCTGGACTCCTCTATTGATAGCCTGCCATCGGGGGCACATGGAACTGGTGAATAACTTGTTGACTAATCACGCCAGGGTAGATGTTTTTGACGTGGAAGGTAGATCTGCGCTGCACCTCGCAGCTGAACATGGATACTTACAAGTATGCGATGCACTACTTACGAACAAAGCCTTTATAAATTCTAAAGCAAGAAATGGTAGAACGGCTTTACATTTGGCAGCCATGAATGGATATGCCCATTTAGTAAAGTTTCTTATAAGAGATCATAATGCGATGATTGATGTGCTCACATTAAAGAAACAGACACCTTTGCACTTGGCCGCAGCCAGTGGACAAATAGAAGTATGTAAATTATTGCTGGAATTAGGAGCTAATATTGACGCTACTGACGAGTTAGGTCAAAAACCCATACATGCCGCGGCACAGAATAATTACTCCGAAGTGGTTCAGTTATTTCTTCAGCAACATCCTAACTTAGTCATGGCAACTACGAAAGATGGTAACACATGTGCACATATAGCTGCTATCCAGGGTTCTGTTAAAGTAATCGAAGAGCTGATGAAATTTGACAGAACTGGTGTAATATCAGCAAGAAATAAGTTAAATGATTCGACTCCATTACAATTAGCAGCGGAGGGCGGTCATGCCGATGTAGTTAGGGTTCTCGTTAGAGCCGGTGCATCTTGTACAGATGAGAACAGAGCAGGATTAACAGCTGTCCATTTAGCTGCAGAACATGGCCATACAAATGTTCTAGACGTAATGCGATCAACAAACACGTTGAGAATTTCCAGTAAAAAATTGGGTTTGACCCCTCTTCATATTGCAGCGTATTACGGACAAGCGGGTAACTAAATAATATTACTAAATAATTTCAAAGAAAAGTAATAATATTAAATAATAATTAAATATTTCAGAAACTGTTCGTGAACTTCTTTCGCACGTTCCCGGGACGGTGAAGTCGGAACCACCAACAGGGGTGTCTTTAGTTCCAGTATTAGGTGCTGAATCTGGACTAACGCCACTTCATCTTGCAGCGTATAACGGTAATGAAAACGTTGTTAGATTACTTCTCAACTCTCCAGGAGTTCAAGTTGATGCTGCAAGTAATGAAAATGTACGTATTTTATTTACACTTTTTATTTCGTAACAATATATGGACAATGAAATACATTTTTATTTTCAGGGATACAATCCATTACATCTCGCGTGTTTTGGCGGTCACATGTCCATCGTTGGTTTATTATTAAGTAGATCAGCAGAATTACTGCAAAGCATAGATAGGCACGGTAAAACGGGATTACATATCGCATCAACATACGGCCATTATCAAATGGTAGAAGTTTTACTAGGCCAAGGTGCAGAGATAAACGCAACAGACAAAAATGGATGGACGCCGTTACATTGTGCAGCGAAAGCCGGCCATTTAAACGTAGTGAAGTTATTGTGCGAATCTGGAGCCTCGCCTAAGAGCGAAACTAATTTAAACTGTGCTCCAATCTGGTTTGCTGCTTCAGAAAACCATAACGATGTTCTAGAATATTTGTTACATAAAGAACATGACACACAATCTCTAATGGACGATAAGAGGTTTATTTATAATTTAATGGTTTGTTCTAAGAACCATAATAATATTCCTATCGAAGAATTTGTGCTGGTTTCACCAGCACCTGTGGATACAGCTGCGAAACTGTCAAACCTATATATAAATTTATCTACTAAGGTACAACTACTGTTATGTATATGAAGTACTACTACATAGTTTGAATTTTTTCTATATTAACGTATTGAGCCGTTGACTTTTAGGAAAAGGAGCGTGCCAAAGATCTCATAGCGGCTGGTAAACAGTGTGAAGCAATGGCTACGGAATTACTAGCTCTAGCTGCTGGTGCCGATTCAGCTGGTCATATACTTACTGCTACGGATAATAGAAATATAGAATTTTTAGATGTACTAATAGAGAATGAGCAGAAGGAAGTAATAGCGCACACGGTCGTCCAAAGATATCTTCAGGTAAAAAATAGGTAACTTCGTCAATTATAGTAATTCTACCTATTGAGGTTACGTTTTGATTTTTACCAAGCTTAATTGATTCCAGGAACTATGGAGAGGGAGTCTCAAATGGAGTGGCATCAAAATTATGTTCCTGTTTTTCGCATTTATAATTTGTCCGCCTGTCTGGCTAGTGTTCTCCCTTCCGTTAGGTCATAAATATAATAAAATTCCAATTATAAAATTCATGTCGTACTTAACGGCCCATATTTATCTTATGATATTATTAGCTTTAGTAGCGATAACACCTATTTATAATTCAATATTCAGGGAGAGTTTAGTACCGAGGTGGTATGAGTGGATGCTTCTTATATCATTGAGCGGGCTTCTTCTTTTAGAGTTAACTAACCCTAGCGATAAATCTGGACTCGGTTGGATTAAAATAGCCGTATTATTGTTAGGGATGATAGGCGTGGCGACACATGTAGTCGGATGGATATTCATAATGCCCAAGTACTGGCCCACATTGATGTATTGCCGGAATCAATGTTTTGCTTTGTCTTTTTTACTAGCCTGTGTTCAAATACTGGACTTCTTATCCTTCCATCATCTCTTTGGTCCCTGGGCTATTATTATTGGAGATTTGATGAAAGATCTAGGAAGGTTTCTCGCAGTGTTAGCTATATTTGTGTTCGGTTTCTCTATGCACATTGTCGCTTTAAATCAACCGTTTAGAAATCTATATAAACCCGAAGACAATAAATACGCTAGGCAAGCGAGAAGGAAACTTTTCTCAGACGGTAAGTGTTTTTCTATGTTACTTATTTAGATTTTAGTACACATTACACTGAAAGAGCTTTAATTGTTTGACAATACAAAGGTCCCGTTAGCTAAATTACTTTTAAAAATGTTTATTATGTTCTTGCATTTGAATATTAAGGAAAATTATTTGATACTTATGTAATTGATAATGATTATTATGAAATAGATATTAATCTACGGATGAAAAGACAAATATATGATTCACAATGGGTTAATAATCCTTCTGGAGAATCATATCGACGGAAACAGGGACCGGCGGGACGTAAGTCCATGTTAGAGATAGAGGCAAAAGATGTTTATTTTTATTTGTTTGCTCACAACGTAAATTATTCATATGACGGTCGCATTACAAATCGGTGTGCTTATCCCATTTTATTGTTTACCAACCATACGCTTGCAGGCTTGAATGTTCGCCGCCTCATCGGGAATGTTATCATCGTCTATTGATTAAAATATTGAAGTTAGTAATTGTTAGATCATGTCTGTTGTTGCTACACAATATGAATGAGGAATGTCATAGGTGTGTACAATACAAACAAAACACTTAGTATAAGTTACAACGATATGCGATACAATGTTTAGTGTCATCATAAATTGCCATGCAAACGCAATTAGTGAGATATTGATGAATATGTACACAAATGAATTTTGCCATGACACGCTACGTGATATTGTACGAGAGATGTGTTTTCCAGATGTCATTGGAGGCACAGAAGATGCATTGCTCGTCACAATCATAGTTTTAGTGGAATGAGTGGCCGACCTCACCGCATTTGATGGAGCAATTATGTTTTGTGCATGCCGTCGCTGGCTTATGTCCTGCGTTTGTCACATCAGTGTCTCGAGGTATCACTTTTAGCTACGGATGTGTTTTTGTTGTCGTCGTTGTGGCACTCTTGGTGTGCCGACACTAATCATGTTTAGCTAAATAGAGAGGATTGGGGTGGAATGATGCAACGAGGAATTGGCAAATAGTTTTTTTAAATTCCTTCTGAACTGTTAACAAAATTACTGTCCTATCTCAGACAACATACATACAGTTCCAAAACATAACTTCATTTTACACACACGTATCAATCTACCCCATCCGTGCACATTACAAACTAGTTGATGTTTAAAAACTTGGCCTGAATTCGAATATGGAACATCTCGTACTAAAAGTTCAGATACGTCTAAAATAAAATAAGTTATTAATTCTTGAATATTTGTGATACGAGATGAATCTTTAATTCGTATTCAAATTAGAGTTGTACAGTAGGGGTAAATTGATGCGACTTCAACATGAACACACGACTTCATCTGAAATAAATCATTATTCAAAATAAGAGTGCATTAAGCTACCCCTACCTCTCCTGAAATCCGAGAATTGGGTCCATTTGAGTATTGTCTTCTAGTGGCTTTATCACCGATCGAAGCCTTCGAGAAATTGTTCTTCGCCCTTTTCGGCCAGATTACGTTGTCCGACTTAAACTACATATCGACCGTGAGACCTTTATGGACGCAGAACCTGTTCAAGTTCGTCTTCGGGGGCTACTTGCTGATTTCTGTCGTGGTGCTCATAACGCTCCTTATTGCGATGATGTCGGACACTTATCAACGCATACAGGTAACTGAACGTTTACGTCGAACTCGCGTCTTGTTCGCAGTTACGATGAATCCACTGTTTTCCTTCGAGTTGCTGTTTTTCGCCGTGTTCGGACAAACGACGACGGAGCAGACGCGAGTGCATCGAAACGACACTAACACGCAACCGGCGTGGACAAATTATTTATTCAAAATTGTGTTCGGGATTTACATGTTGGTGTCGGTGGTGGTACTAATTAATCTGCTGATTGCTATGATGTCCGACACGTATCAGAGAATTCAGGTACTTTTAGACACAGCTATAGCTATGACTACGAGGTCGACTACGATATGATCAAAAACGCTGTTTAAAATTAACTTTTAAATGACTAATAAAAAGTTTTGACCTAAAATAAAAATAACCATTATTTTTAACGTAATAACTTTGAACCACAGGTCATGTATTAATTCTTGTATATTTAACCAATTTTTTATTTTGTTGAAAATAAAATTTCTAGGCGCAATCAGATATAGAATGGAAGTATGGGTTGTCGAAATTGATCCGAAATATGCACCGTACCAACACCGCTCCATCACCATTGAATTTGGTTACAACTTGGTTAATGTGGCTGATCCACAGATGTAAGGTAAGGTTTCAACTTTTTAAGCTTTCTATTATTTTAATTAAAATTCCGTTAAGTTATTAACCAAAATTATCTTATTGAAAACGTGTTTTGAAAAACCTATATTCACTTAAATAATCCGTGTTATTATTACTTGTATATATATCTAGTTCTGGATGATAAAATTAAAACATATTATGTCGTGTCTTCAGAATCGTCTAACTAAGAAGAAACGCCCGAGTCTGATACACATGATTGGAATGCAAAGAGAGGGTCAATTGAGCGCCAGGTCCAAAGCGGGTGCGAAATGGCTGTCCAAGGTAAAACGAGGACAGGTCGTGCCAAAAGGTAAGACATATTCTCTATTTATTTTATGCCACAAAACTATTAACGGGACAATATTTTCTAACTTAATTTCATTATTAAATGAGATTTTTCTTTTTTTTTATTGACGCCTAGTTGTTGCCAATATTTAAATTTTTGAAACACTTTCTTCTAGTATATTATTCATTGTTTTCACTTATTTTTTGCGTAAAGTTTTAATGTTGCTGTAGACTGTAGAGTACTGTGACCTGCCGTCGTAGGTCGTGGGCTCATTTTCCGAAATACAATGTTACATATTTTAAACACTGTGCTTTAATTATAGTACTGTCACTGTTCCACAGCCAAACAAAGCAATAATGGTATATCCTCCCATAGATACCTTTCTCCGTGGGTGTCTATGGGATGTGACGACCATGACGATGATGTGTAGCTTATTTACTTTTAGTGTTTTTGTTGACTTTTTTTAAAGAAGCTGTATGAGATGCTGATCAGTGATGACGCATTACTTATGATAAAAGATTATGTCAATTTTACATTGTTTTCAATCACCATAATGGGACGTCGCTAGAAATTTTAATCAAGTAGTTCAATAAATAAACTCGTCTGTTATTTTAGATTCAACGCGTCTTTCTGTCGTGCATTTGAGTCCGCTTGGTTCTCAATTGAGTTTCAACAACATGACTCGCATTGAGAATGTGGTGGACTGGGAGATTATCGCGAAAAAGTACAGAGCACTGATGCGTGATGAACCTGATGAGCCGGTCTCTAAGGAGAGCGAAGCTGACACTGCTGATGAAGAATCGGAGGTGGTACCTAACAACGTAGCCGCTGCACCACCTTGAACGGTTTCATACTTAACAGGAATTTATTTTTCTGAATGAAACTAAAATTTTTTGCGGACAATTGACATATAACGAAGTATGATTAAACTTCGACTTTGATTAAAAATCTTAAACTAATTTATTAATAATTCCATGATAGACAAATAAATTTTTAATAGTATTTTTGGACTGAATTAAGACAAGTGTCGGTTAATAATGAACGTAATGTATTTTATTAACAATCGATTGAAAGGCCAAATGATTTTTACCAATCACTCTGAGAATTCAAAATTTTATATAACCATTAATTTATCAATTGAGAACAAGACGGTAAGAAATCACGAGCCAGAACAAGGAATAATAATACAATATTAGGTTATCAGGATCGTATTTTATAATATATTTATTAACAACACTATTCGAACAACGTACGTATATTCAACTACTGTTATTAATTATTTTTCAAAATAAACCAAATTAATTTCTAGTCATTTAATATTAAGTTTCTAATTATGCTTTACATACTGGTATTTTTTGATAAATACACGGTTAATAATTGTATGTGTAATGGAACTTAATATTGTTAGTTAAAGAAAAATGATAATTTTTTAAAAATCAGAATAGCATCTCTGCGCCTTAGATTGACTGATAGGGTGTGTATATGTAGGTATACATTACAAGGCATTATCCTCATTTGTTTTAAGAATGAAATCTGTATGTATTATGCTACGATTATACTTGGATTAATCACACTAATTTTTAATAGTTTCCAAATAAGGAATTTGTATAATTATTTGTATGTCGTACAATAGATGGCAGTAAAATCAAATATTGGTGAGGAATATTAAGATTTTAAACAATATTTTTTTCAAATTAAAATTTAATCACACTATTTTGCAAAAGACAGTGTTCTCACAGATTTTGTAATTATTTTATGTTTTTATAGTTTATAGTTTGAGCACAGATGTAAATGAAATAATGTTGTCGATGAAATAAATTTAAATAATTGTTAAATCCCGAGCCGAGGATTTGAGAAAGCGGTCTAGTTAGGCTAGTAAGTTTCAGAGGGAAGTCATACAGCCTACTGGTTAACATCGCAGTTTTGTATTTGAAAACAAATGAAAACCTTCTAATGTTTAACAAAGTCCATACAAAACAGATCTTACCATCACATATTAGTACTTACCATATTAGTAGTACATGTATACATACCATATATTTTAGTTATGCTTAAAAAATCATCATATATAATACATGCTGAATTTTTCTTTTGATTCTGATCATAAC
>DWIC01000593.1:0-11143 GCA_018248135.1 Battus belus
ATTTAAGAAGATATCGACGAAAGTATTTAAGAAGATATCGACGATTTCATAACCGACACTTTTTCTTTGCGGTTCAGCATATATATGTGACTCTATCCCATGAACTTCACACTTTGTGCATTATGTATATTGATTGCCACTGCTCACAAACTAGTTTTCAGAGGTAAGACAGCAGTGTCTTCTGCGTGCATAGTACACCACTGCGATCCCCAACCCGCCTGCCAAGCGAGGCGATTATTGTATATTCAACCAAAGATATCTTTTGGGAAGGCCATATCCATCGATTTTCGGCTACCTTAACTATGACGTCGGTGTATTTAGCGAGGGGCCTACTCACGCCGGGTCCATCGACTCGTTATCACCTTTCGGTCCCAACTGCGGCAACTTTAGACGGTGACGGATTCTGAATATGCATACTTAATAGCGTTAAATATTATTAACCTTTTCATGTACAATAAAGTATAATAAAAAAGTAAACGTAATGTTAATTTAAATTATTTCGTATGAATATTTTTTATACAATCTCTGCTTGAAAAATTCAATTTTGATAATTTTTTTACAATGCATTTTCAACTTTTGTCCTCTGACATCGTGCGGCCAAACCAAATTATATTTTAAACGGGAACGCGCCCTATGCAATTTTTCGCAGAACTTTCGCCCGTTCAAAATATACGTCCACAGATTAAATAAAAAATTACTTTAAAATAAATAGCGACGAACGCACAAAGCATGCATTGTTTTGTCACGTTAATTTCTTTCCTTTTGAAGTTTTAATAAAATGCATTAATGGCATGAATAAAAGAGAGATTTAGTAAAATTGCGGCAATAATTATAAAGATTCTGTCAATGAATAATCGATTTTATAAATTAACTTCTTACAGAATAATTCACAAATGAAATGGTTTATGGCAAATTCAAACTTTGGGATCTAAAAGAGATTCTCTATCTTAAATGAAATTAAGCCTTGTTGAGTGAAACCGCTTGACTGATCCATACGGAACACTGTTACGTAGCGCTTGTATTGTTAATAACAATTATTATTATTATTAACAGTGGCAATTTATACATCTGCCTTTGAGTTACAGTTGCAGTTTATACTCCAAGAACATCGTCTGTCAACAGAACGATTATTTTCACTTTGCTTGTTGTCAATGTCAACGTTATATGTCAGAATTGGCGGGTTGACAGTCGAATGCAAAAATATAAAGACCCAAGTTTGGAAGCTACAAAACTAAATATTTTAGAATAACTTCGTATCTAATTCATTTATAAGTAACTCATCCTAAATGCAAACATAATGTATAATTGTATACTTAAAAAACCTGTTACATTCGTTTTCAATAACCTTACATAAAATTATAATATAACAATTAAGGTCTTAAATTTTTTATTATCTAATATAGGAGCTGAACAAGATACAAAAAAATGATTTTTTGAAGTGCTTCGAAGATTGGAAAAAACGTTGGCACAAGTGTATAATATCAGTGTGTAATAATAATGGCATGGCAAATCTAAAATTGATATAGATTCGTATACTTTTCTATTCTTACTGCAAAGTATTTACAATTAACGTTAAAGATGTTTCATCAAAAATATCAACAATTATCCACCCAACAAATTTTATTGCAGTAAAGAGACTTAAGAGAATTGTTTGCGATTACTTACAGTAGGTTATGCGTGAATTAGTTATTTACTACGAAAATTCTTAAATTATAAAGCTAATACTACTAATGCGTATAAGTGGTGGTTAATATTTGACCATTAATGCGTTTATTAACAGCTTGTTTGTAAATCTGGGCCGCGTTGTCGCGTAAGTGGTGAACGCAGGTAGCCGAGCAATAAAAATTTGTTCGGCCCTGTACGAACCGGCAGGGTTCAGAGGACGCGGTAAGAAATCCCTCCTTGTTAATTATATTCATAAACATATTTGTTGTCCAAAATAGTTTAGGACCCTGTTACATACTATCTATTCATTTTTAAATTTTAACTGAACTTCTAAGTAAGTTTTTTATTTTTCGTGCATACATTGTCTTCATCATCATCATATACGTCCGTTGTAAGGCGAAGTTCATCCTCAACGGTCGTCACGATAACTAGGTTGATGCTGTCTGCATCCCGGGACTTCCGACCCATGCCGTGTTTACTAGCTCGTGGTTGCTACTGGTAAACCTTTCGGCCCAACGGCCGGTGGTTGCACTAGCGATGTGCTACGCCCACTTCCTTTTGACCAGCACTCTTCGATTTACGTCGATGACCTTGATTCTTCTGTAGATCTTCTTATTCCTGACTTCAAGTACGGCCCCCTCCAGGAAACCTTGAGCCTCGTCTCAGATCCTTAAGTAATCACCAGCAGTGCATACTGGTGGTGATTACTTTTATTATTGTATTAGATATTATTTAAATTCGTCAACCGAAATGATAAATGCTGTTGATGTTAAAAAGAAATCCTGCGGAACCCAGTAAATTTTCCAACGCTTCCCACATCTAATCGCCTTTTATGTCGCCAAATAAAAGTATCGGAAAGGCATTAGGAGTGAAGGTGCCGATGGTAGGCAGTGGTCGGACAACGGGTTTACGGGTTTACGGCTTGATTGATGGCCCCGCTTGTCCCCCCGTCCCTCCCGTATCCACTCTGCGCCTTCACCGCGCCATTTAGAATGCTGATTGACTAATTACCATAAACAAGATTTCCTCTGAATATGCATGAATATGCGAGATGTACGTCGATCGAACTTTATTGTTTAACTAGCCTTCACACGTTATGCCGGCTACCTCTAGTTTAACTTTTTGACAGGGTTTGTCACGAAGTACGCGATAGGCTGACACATCGAATACCAATTAACATTAATACGTTTACAATAATTACCATTGTAATAACTATTTTTTAATTTCTATTAAATTCGTTGTAATTTGATTTCTATTTTATTAAAATTTTTTGTTCTGTCACATTTTATTTAGAACCCACAGATAAATCGCAGATTTAGGGCCTTGAGGTCCATTGTAAGTCGTCTGAAGGCACTGGATGCCGTTTCCAAGCAGTTCTATTGAAAATCTGTAGGAGAGGCCTACGTCCAGCAGTGGACATCCATCAGCTCAAATGATGATGATATCGATAATGGTTAATTATGCCGCATTTTCGAACCTGTATATAATAAAGTATGTAAGTCAAGTGGCGGCCGGACACCACTGCTTCCTTTGATATCAAGGGATCAATGTGGTTTATATTACATATATACAGCAACCGCTTTCAATTGTGTTCTATTTGCAACTTTGAAATAAAAACAATGCAGTGATTATCTCACCAATGGCGTTCAAATTCAAATCGGCGTTCGAATTTATATTCAAAAACTTAAGAATAATTAACTCTAAAACGTTTATTGGCCGCAGTGGCCAGTAATACGGTGCGTTCTCACGTGAACGCTTCATCCGAATCAAATCTATAAAGATAAACATTTAGTTAATTAAACAGCTTCTAAAAGATTTTTAATTTTATCTGTAACATCTTTAATGATCTGCGTATGTAAAACACATTAATTAATAAACAAACGAAGAGCATCTTCGCCTTTGTACTTGTTCAGTGTCTGGAGGTCCGGCTAAATTATTCCAATGCCACGTCATCCGTATCAATTATATAAAATGATGATCGTTTGTCTGTATTTACGCTTCGAAAATTACCTGTTATAAAGTATCACATATTAATATTATATGTTGACAATATACAGCTTATGGTGAGTCAATTATTTTTCTACAGAATTCAATTTGGAAGATGCGCTGCGGGATTCCAAGACCTTATCTCGCTACCTGCGTTTCTCTATAGGACGTGTAGAACTTTCCAGAGGAGTTCCCTTGGTGGCGTACTAACGTTCCGAATTTACGATTCCACCCAGCCCAATTCCTTATTTCCTGATAGTTATAACCCTGGCCTCTTCAAGGTCAGAGTAAACAGAGTCGCCATGCTTCGTTTTCTGCCACATCGTTGCTTAAAAGCTAACTAAAAACAACAACGAGATACGAAAAGAAGATAACGAGACGTTATACTTATAATTGAACTAGGCACCGCACTGGCGAACATCATTGAATGGAGTCCAATTTTTGAAAAACAAATTGCGGCACCACTGTGCTGTGGCAACTTTGACAGTGTGTCAACTTAGTCCAAGATCGTTCTTGGATTTTGTTTTCTATCGCGTCTCACCAATATCTATCGCGTTAAACAGATCTAGACGCAAGAACATCGCATATGTATTGCGAATCCTGAGATGCTTATTAGTTATTTTTAACAGTTTTTAACAGATCATTGTCACCATTTCAGCCCTATGCAAGATCGTTACGATGACTGGACGCGGTTCCACATAGTGGGTGCCTATCCACATCACCAGAGAGATTATACCAAACTTTTGGTATCATTAATTTCATGTTTTAATTACTTCTTAATTTCTATATAGTCATACATTAAGTGAAAAACCATTGGCTTAGTACCTGAATGTCACCAGTAGATCTCTTACTAAAAATCACGCAGTAACACGCGGAATCTGCAAATGCCACTTGGGCAGCAGTGAGAGTTCGATAAAAAAAATACACCTTATGCCGTATTTTAGTAAGTACCCGAGTAATTATTCTTATTCTTAGCACGTAAATATCTTACAACAATGAAAATCTTTCTTCTTTTACTTCCCACAAGACCAAAAAGGCCGCATTAACCTTCGAACTTAATTCATCATCACATTAGCACGCTGATAGCCACGATGCGCAGGTATTGCACTGCGTGCATCCAGAAAATTTGTCGCAATATTAAATATGTCAGTCCACCTAATAGGGGTCTACTCATGCGGTATACTCTAGCTTAATTACTGCAGACAAATTTAGGATCAGCGCCCCCAGAGTTCAGCCGCCTCAAACCTAGTTGTGTGCGCCACCTGTAACCTTTTCCCAAAAGAAACATGAGACAAAGCCGCGGGTAAGACCACGTGTATCGTAAATTACTCAATAAAACTTGATCGCTGTGTATATTATATAGTATTCCGTTAATATTTTATTGTGCTACTTAGTTAAATGCTCGTTGATTGATTGGCGTTAATTTTCTCCGGTCCATTTGCATGTTGATACTCCAGTTGTGCGTCGACCGGTTCGGCGTCCCTGTTAGACGAAACGAAAAAATTTGCATCTCCTTATAGTGCCGACGTGCGAACTGCTGTTATAATGCCTTTCTAGGGGTCACTAGTTAATTAAATTTACTACGCGGTAGGGCCCGAAGTGTGCCGAAATATTTCGAGTGGCGTAAACCCCCGCTAGGTAAACCGTTGACATAGTTAATGTCACGTGAAGTTGCTGGATGCAAGCAACGTAAAGACCGGTTGTCGCGGCGATCTTTGGAGGAGGCTTATATGATGATAACGAATAAGATAGTTGTGTGTATAATATATATTTGTATATAAGATGCATTATATTTGCTTTAACTAGAACTGGAATGCGTTTGATTATTTAGAATTAAACACGTCTTTCTTTAACTTACATGTATGATTAATCCAGACAATATATCATTTTTTTAAATATATTTGTTAAGGCTGTATGCAGACTGGTTTCGGTAATAAATGTTAAAGGGATGAATGTATGTTTTATTTACTATGTATTAATATAGTACACGTTATACAAAAATAAATGGAAATAATATAATGATAATATACTTAGAAAAAGCGTTTTAAAACCTCGGTTTATTATATATTCAGATATATTGTTCATTACTATCTGTTCCTTCAGACTTTCTACTGCCAGGAGTTGTTGGCCTGAAGCATTCTAATAGAAAAAAATAGATAATGGATGTAAATGCTTTTGCAGTCAAATGAGCTATACATATCAAATATTTAGACCTATAACCAACCGTTCTGGATATAAATAATCTTAACAGAAAATGTTTCATATTTTAAGTTTTAAACATTAATTGTTGAACATTGAAAATATCTCAAATACCAACAACACTAGTACAGTGTTATATGTATTTCATCTTTTATTTAAATCAGTGTTTCCTAACGTGGGGCCCACTCCCCTGAGAAAGGCAATTTGATTGTTAAGAGGAGCAATTCGAAAATGGATTCGACGCGCTTTTGACCCTTTTGCTTTAATGTAAAAATTACGCATGTGACATAGGGGGGCACAAGAATTTTAGAAAGGTTCAAGTGGGGCATGGCGCAAAAAAGATTGGGAAACTCAGGTTTAAATTCAAAGCTACTATAATTTTATTACCGTCCTCTTAATATGCAAGTCATAAGATTGTCTTCTTGTTGTTAACGCTGTGTTTCTAGATTTAATTTCTTCTATATAAACAAGAAAGAACTGGTAATAAAAATATACAGATAATTAATATAATTGCTACATTTCCTTCGGTATTTATAAATGAATAAATAAGAAACAATAAGTTAATAATCTTGACACTGAATTCATAAATCAAACGCTGACATGATAATAACAGTGACCTGACGCCCGTAGGCATGACGATAAGATGGCGCCACTTCCGCTCGTACGTGACGGTGCGATATCCGGTCAATAAACTTACTTAGTTTTGTTTATAATCAGATATTTTTATATTTATTGTTCAAAAATGTAAATATATCCGCCTTTTTCCGTTTATTTTTTTTTGGAAAACTGGACGCACACTAAAAATCATGGAAGACAATAAACCGTCGATTTCTTATTCTAATATTTCTTATCAAATTAGTAACTATGTAATTTAAACTGTATATAATTATTTCTTATTTTATTACCATCGTATTTACAACTGAATATCGTAAACCTTTTTTTAATTTGTCCTGAACTATGTTAAGCCGTTTGTGCCAGTATTGGTCATTTATTTCTTTGACTACTGACATCGAGCGTGGTACAGACCAGAGCATGGGCTGCGGTCCTGACGTCACTGATCTGGATTTCCTATCAAAAATTTGAATAAGTTGTCACCATCACTTTTTATATGTATTAAAAAAAACTTAACAAATGGTAAGAAGAGGTCTCGTTCACTAATTAAGAGTTAGAAAGGGAGGTCAATAACTCAGTGGCATGTTGAAAATATAACGACTTGTTGAAGAATGACTTAACAACATCGTAAGTGAACCCGTTAAAAGAGTTAACGTGCGTTCTATGTTATGGATAACTCTTTTCTCGTGGTTTAACTTTTATTTGGCTTTAACTGGCTGCATTAAAATGGCTTGTAGACGTACGGAAGGGATATTTGTTTATATTACATAGACGATAAAGAGAAGTATGGCGGGAAGCAGTGTCATTGAACTTTTTTTTAATTTAGGGAAAGGAATTTCAATATTATGGAAGCATTTGTAAAATATTTATTCTTTGCGTTTAAAAAATATTGACAGTTGCTTAAATAAACCAATATTATTATATCTGTAATATAATAATGGCACAAAATACAACTCTTTTTTAAACGATGTTTTTCGTAGCTTTCAATCGGTCTTACTGGAGATCTAAAGAGCATATCTACGTCCAGCAGTGGACTTCTTTAGCTGAAGTGACGACGATGAGTATTCTTAACTATAAAAAATTCGTTGTATAGAAGTTAATCACAATATTAGCCAATAGACGCTCACTGCAAAAGCATATGTTTGCTCCAGAAATCACCACAACGAGCGGTCTTGCGAACATACATCCCGCGAACTTAAATACATCGTCGGTCCCCTAAATGGGAGCCTATTCACTGATGCTAAAGATATATGCATAATACGAAATAATTACTAATATTTACAAAACAGTCCACCAGTTTAAACAAGTTATAAACAATTGTGAAATTTACTTAAAGTATAAAATAAGCGAATTGAAATTACAATTCCATACGGCGAATAGAGATAAGACCTAAAATAAAATAGGTTTGCTTATAAACAAGCTTCCACAGATAAAAAAATATTAGTTTGACAACGACGATATTATAATTAGGGGTATAACTAAAGCATAGATTATTCATTGTCGATGGTACGTTAATCGTGAAGAAGGCACTTAACATTTGACATGTCGGTTTCCGGTGCATTCGGAACGTGATCCCAATTGATTTAAAATAACATTTCAATGGAAATGAATCTGCATTGTTTGTAGTGATAAGAGAGATAAATAATTTGTATTCGTTACGCCAAACTGTATTATTCCGATGATAACATTTTAACGAGAATTGTTTATTTGTGTTTCAATGGTATACTGGCAGTTAATAATATTACTGTGATGTCATTCGTCACGGGCACCATGAAAATCATAGTCCTCTGCTGAACATATGCCGTTATCCATAGATTTCCACCAACCAGTTGGACATTAACAAGGTCATCTGTTCTCTGGTGCACTTTCCGTTTTGTTGTCTCCACCTACTATCATCTTTTGTATGTATAGCCTGCTCCGCTAGGTTATGTGGATTGTATCTCTTCGTCGGTAAATCTCCTCATGTCTAATTCCATCTCCAACAAGAAATCCCGAGTTTAGCCATCATCCTTTTACATTTAAATAGTGTTGATTTTATTAAAATTTAAACTCTTGAAATTTATCTGCCATTTTGTGAATTGTAAGTAATTTTAAGAATGTACGTATATAGAATGATGATTAATATTAACCATTCAGTAAATAATCAGCGACAGAATGCCGTCCGTGGACCGGTCAGTTACGAGTAAAGTGAATAAACCCGATGATTCATACGGAATGCTATTTGGACCAGAAATGCCACGAATTCCAAATGAATTTAATTTTATTTGTGATATGCAACTTTCTTCTTTTTTTTCTTAACACATTATATTATATGTATTCTTCCATTACTTAATGACATACTTTTTTGACCGTTACATTTGAATTTGGAATAATCATTGTCTTATTGAATACATCGATCAACTAATATTGATTCTTTTTGTAATTTTTTTAATTCCATAACTATACGAAGTATGACGTATTCTCTCTAAATTTAATACAACATGGACGGTAAAGAGATAAATGTTTTGCACCCATATTTTTATAGATAATAAAATGATACGTCTCTTTGAAATTCTAAACGAATATTGAGTGACAGCCCTGGTCGTGGGCGCTTTAGAAATCAGGTTACTTCATGAAACGCCTAAGAAACCTGAGGGTTTTTTTCCCTTCCACTCCGGTATGATTGTATGTGATGTTACTACTAAGGGTTAAATTAATTGAATTATATAAGGAGCGGTTGCCTAGCAGTAGAGTACTGACACTAGCGGTCGTAGGTTTGATTCTCCCAATACATTCTCCCATACAATTTTATATAATTCACCCTTTGTGCATCAATTATATGTGATTGCCACTGCTCAGAAACAAGTTTCCAGAGGATGGACAGCAGTGCCCACATAGCTATCGCCAACCCGCCTGTAGAACGTGGCGTTTATGATGTATTTGATCTTTGGAATAAAACGTCCACGTATAAGAATTATGTAAGAAATTAAATTGATGATACAAGTGTTTATATTCCCAATATGATGTCGTACAAAAAATCTCATTTGCATTTTCTTCACTTGTATATTACTACTGATATATTTTAAAGTCTCTGTAAAATTAATAAAACGGTATAAGATTTTTTTATTCGCAAACATTAAATAATTCTTGCGACACAACTGTTGCGGTTCTGCAAGCGTGAATACCGGAGATTCGTTCTGTTAATTTTATTTAAGACATCATATCTTCGCGCTTGCACAACATAAGCGCGTACTTAAGATGTTGCATGTAATTTTACCGTACGATTATAACGTCGTATATTTCGCATTGAAAATGCACACGTATTACGTGCGCAACTATGTTTTGGCTGTTTTTTTTAAAATACAACTCAAGTTTGCAGAAACATTTTCTTTATTATTCAAAGTACTTGCCAAGCGAAGCGCAAAACATCAATACGTTTATTACATTCCTCCCATCTTTCTGGCATCGCAACATGTTACGATAAAAGTGTTCCTATCTTGAGGCTATTCACGGATCAAACATTTTTCGATGAGAGAAACAAGAGATTTATGTACTGGTGAGACCAAGTGACATCGAACACTACAAGACACTGAAACTGGCTTACCGAGTTCGTTATACAATCGAAGAATTAGTACAAGATACTAAACGCAATGTTCATTTTTTAATTAATCATAAATTGTGATTTTAAAAATGGAACATTAATATTGTGAAGTTAATATCTGCAATTTGCAGTTAATTTTGTGATGTCGAAGTTTTTTGTTCAAATATCATTGGTTTAGAACCGGATAATGTTTACTGTGACAACAGTGTTTACATACAAAAATGGGATTAGTAATAATGTTGTAAAAACTTCAACGACAACATAGTATCTGGCCAGTCAGAATTGGTCTATGATTATTTTGACCGCCCAATAAAAGGAAATTGCAATTCCGCCAGCAATAATGGCGGCTTCCGGTGATCGATCAATCTGCGCGGTCTCATCGCGCTTATTAAGTCCAGGGTTGCTATCTGTAAAAAATAAGTTGTCTGATATTTTTTTTATTATTTCTATCTAAATATTTGATAATGTTTTCACTATTGACCATGCTATAGCCCAACGGTAGAGCACTGAGACTTACAATCGTAGGTAGCAGGTTCAACCATCACACTTTGTGTATTAATTATAAAGGATTGCCTTTGCTCACCAAAAAAAATTCCAGATGGACAGCAAAGTCCTTTGAGTATCATAACACCACAATGTGATCGTCAACCCAACGTCAAGCCAAATGTGGCGATTATGGTATATACCTCCATAGATTTTTGGGGGAGACCTATGCCAGGCTAAAACGACGAATAAAAATATTGTTGAGGATACATGATTTTGGTCATCATCATGTTAACTATAAGACGTCCACTGTTGGACCTAAGCCACCCCCGAAAATTTCCAACTCGTGGGTGAACGTCCCACACTGCGCTCTCCTCCACAATCCTGATTGGATCTCCCAAGTCCTATCCATAACCCGTTCCATGGGTAGTTGAGTGACATATTCAAAAAATTGCCGTATACCCTGAGTTTGATTCCTAAATACTTTACCTACTATTTTTAACGATAATATACTTTTTAATTTAGATTTTTAACCCGTAAGTTTTTTTTTTTTTATTAGTATTTGAGTGCGTTTGACCTCAATCTTGCCTGATGGGAAGCAACGATGAGATCTAAGGT
>DWIC01000594.1:0-11142 GCA_018248135.1 Battus belus
GAGTAACGTGTAGTGCATGGACAGTGTAGATTTATGGATGGCAGCGTGAACCATTCGGCAATCTTATCGGGTGCGGGCGGCTGCGCCCGATGACGTTACGGGTAATGTGCAGTGTGATGCTTGTTTTTGTACAACATGGTGACAATCGGTCGAGTGTTAGGTGTGGTGTTTGTCGTTGTGCTTTCAGTGTTGTGAATGACTGCAGGGGGGCGCCGGCTCCAGATTGGCCGCGCTGTGAATTCATAGCGACATTTTATTGAGCGCTCGGCTCGGCGGAAAGTACAACATCCTTAAATCGTTAAAAATCTTCATCCCTCTGCTGAAATTGATGTTGGCGTTCCTTTTGATCATCTAGCAGCTGGTTTTTCAAATTCAAACCCACACAAACAAATCGTTATGAAAGTAGGCATTTACACGCATTTTTTAATCGTTTAATATATTTAGGGTAGTAAAGGTAGTAAGACGACACCGGCAATCAGTTGAAATGACCGACACGAAATGTGACTAATTGATGTATACGAGTATATTACAATATCTTTCGAACAGCCTATGCCCGCGCGGATACCTTGTTCTGCATAAGTGTGCGAATCGATGCAGTGTAAGTGTCTGCGGTGCGTCCCGAGTCACGGCGGGAGCGGAGCGGCCGCGTTGGGTTCGTCCGCACTCACTCGCTTGCGTAGTTAGAGCGCTGTGAGGTGACCGGCAATTAGAGCACTCAGTTTTATTCAGAAATTCTCTTTCCGTGCGGCACCGCGTGAAAGATAAACGGCCGCATTAATTACTTAGGGCCCTGCGGCTGATGCGCCCCCGTCGTGACGTCATCGATATCATGTGATGTCATCACGGCTGGCGTGAGTAGCGGGAGACATGAAAGGCGTCTTATGTACAGAGTTTTATTTTATTCACGGATAACGTTCAGAACACAATCCGCGAGAAAAATGCCCGTCTTAGTTACAACATTCTGGAGATCAACAGGACCAATACATATAAAAATAACATCGATTTGTTATTAATGTGACATCACCTCGGGACGTACTGTTGAACAACTCTTGTCGTTTACCTGACTCACAAGCTTACAGACGAGATCGCAGTAGCACTGGGTTACTTTATTCTTTTGTAACAAATAAAAGTTATAATAGCAGTCAGTTTTGAATTTTTTATCACATCGTCGCAGGAAGAAGTAGAATGCAATTAAAATACATGTACGACAATGTATTTTACGTCCTCAAAAACATTTGCGTGTTTCCCAGGAAGTGGAATGTCATGATGGTGATGATCGGGTCAGTCCAAGTCACCTTATTATCAAAATTAGCAAAATGGTTGTTATATAATTGTATTAACAAGAAGTACCTGACACAAATAGCACTCGGCTGATAGACCACAGTGTCTTATCGTAATGGTCATAGGATCGAGTGTGCACGCTGTCTATCTTGCCCGGAAAGATATGGGACACCGGGGAAAATAGATTGGGGCAGCCGGACAGTGAAGTTTAACCGGTGTGCCGGTCCGCCTACCAGAATGCCGGTGAGCCGACAGACCCGCGCGCATTATGGAATCAAACGGCCGGGTTTATGCGGCTGTTTACAAACAGAGACAATTTGCCCGAGCGATATGTTCCGGGGAAATTCACGTGAAGTTGAGTTACGACTGACATTATCCTTTCCCGGCACTTTACGGTCCTTTTATCGTCCCATTTTCCGTATACTGAGTTTTATTTTATTAGGTCTTTATTTTTGCACCTTTTCATTTATTTTTTAATGTTCAACTATTAAAATGTATACGTATCCTTCTCATAGCAAGGTTCTCGTGCCATTGCGCTGCCGCAAAGTCCTTCTGTACCAGTTAATTGTAAGAAGCCTATGGTGCAATAAAATATGCAAATATTCCTACGGGTACGTCCGAACGCAGTGCAGTCCCGACACACTATTGCATTGCTGCACTCGGGGTAGCACCATTCAGCTTTTGTCAGAGAGCACGCTTGTGCTCTCTGATAAAATTATTTGTTCAAATTGTGCGCCAGCGCAGCCTACGGCACAAGCTCCGCGCTGTGTCGATGTTTACATACTGTGGCGCGTAAGAACGATTCTGATGTCTGGTTATCTGTTAGTGCCGGGCGTGTCTGAACAGCCGATTTTAAATATTCGATCTGCAGTCTGAACATTATTAATATCATTATAAAATCTCGCGGCTACGCCCGTCTAAACTACGTTGTCGCCCGCAAAGGCGCGAGTCGCGGGTCAGGGGTCGCTAGGCGCGGGGCGCGGGCGTCGAGTAAGTAATGGCCGCACTATTTCACTCCACAATCGAACTCTCCATCGCGTTAAGATTCGTATTTCAGATAAAATTCTAAGCCATCAGATTGCTTTCCCTTAAGCGAAATTCTTTAGCAGCTTTAAAAATTATCTTTTGTTTTGCTTGTCGCATTTTACCCCGTAAAGTAGAGGCGACCATTGAGTTGTAGCCGCCGCAAGCCGCCGCAAGCCGCCGCAAGCCGCCGCCAGTTGTCCGACCGCTAACGTAGCTCCATAATATTTAATACTTTCACGACCGCCGTCACTAGAAGTCGGTCGTTACGCTGCGAGTAGAAGATAATAATTTTGTTTTCAATTCCGATGGGATAAGTCATGTGCCCGCCTCATTCGGTGCCGGCCGACAATGCTCTGTGCTATATGCGTGCTGGTAGTCAATTTAGCAAAATAATCTCGAGCGCTGCTCGTCTAGCGCCATGCTGGATAAAGCTTGCCACGTTGTATTTGCATGATGTAATGAAGAATGAAAATCATATGAAATTTGTTAAGTACGATCCGTCATATGTGGACAGTCGTTCGCGTGGTCCCGGTCAACAGTTACAGACAGGGTTGGAGCCACTCGTTCACTAAACAGCGGGAACGTGCGGGTCGCGAGAGGAGAGAGATGAGGGGGAGGGAGCGTCCAGTTTTCATTTTTAATTTCCCACCGGAGGCGGCGCGGGGCGGGGACTCGCTTCTTCATTAGATTAGATTAGATTGTTGTAGATCACGCGGCGAGTAATAAATACACCGGCCGTGGCCAACAAAATCAACGAGCAGCACGTGCACGTGCTGCACAATTTCATGACAAGACAAGCATAAAACTGCGCCATCGCCAAACTGCGAGACAAACTCCTGGTATCTCTCTGACCGTTGTAACACTATCGGGTATACCATCGTGCTTTGTTTGTTCTAAAGCTCCTTGCAGACGTAGGGGTTCGACTTGATTCACATCGATGAATCGGGTAAAGCCATCCTCTGTTTACTCAATTTGGGCTGTTCCGAGCTTACGGCTCTGAACGAAAAGAATCGTTCTCAATAATCTTTGAGTTGGTTTAAAAAAGTTAGCCCCGCGTGACAAGCTGAAGCGGGCCTGGTCTTCTTGCAGCAGAAAAAGTCAATTGTTCTTGTGATTTCAAAATTTAAGTAGCCCTAACACTTACACCTTAGCTGTATCAAGAGGCTATATTTGCACATGCACGTGCACACGCAAGTGCACATAAATAGACTTCGTTAGTTCGATGGGGGTTGAAGAAGTTGATGAATTTATCGTATCTTTTAAACAAAGAATAGATTCAGAGTAAATTCTTGTATGAACTAGAACATTTAACATCCATTAAGTTCTCTAGCCTCGAAAGGATTGAACCATTTTCATTTTGATAATTATTAAAATTCTAAAACTGTCGGATTCTTGTGAAGACCACGCGAAAACAAAGAAACATTCAGTTATTAGAAAGTATTCGGCGCGCGGGGGCCGTGCAAAGCGAGCCGCTCTTTTGTTTGTTACCAACGTACGTTAAATTGCTTCCCGAGGCTACTTGCGAATTTGTTGAAGTTTTTATAAAATGAATATTGAATCGATGATTCTTTTTAATTGGATCCGATACAGATTGACTACGTGATCAATACAGAGTTGGAGCAGCGTCGGGGACTCCGTGGTGATTTGTTATATTGTTGTTGTAACCGCTTTACACGCGCCCAAGTTCGGTGTCATCACGTCTACTTAGTGGCTCCTTAGTGGGCCCCTAGCGGGCCCCTCACTAGCTAGACTCGCAAAAAAGAGAAGGTCGCGGAAATCGTTGGATGCCATTTTTATTTATAACCACATCCAATACATCCGTCCACCTTTGTTATCAAAAACCTTTTGTCATCTAATGTACCATTTTTATGCCGAAACGGTTAAAAATCAATCAGTTTTTCTGTTAAATAAATGCGCAGAAACGACATTACTTTCCGGTTTACCTAATACTTTGTACCTCTGTCTTGGCAGCCGTCGTAACGTAGACGTGCTGCAGTACGTGCAATAAAGAGGTCTACGTTGTGTTTTTGTCAAATTTTTCAAAAGTTCCAGCAAGTTATTTTTTAATGACAAATATTTTTTGTAACCAGAGGAATTTTGTGGAAAATTCTACACGAGTTCTTTACCTGAGGTTATACAACAAGATAAAGTTAGCATGTGTTTAAAACGAAAACGTTTCATTAAATATATTTTCGCCTAAACCCAAACAGTTATTTTGTTCGTATGTAGAAAGTTGTACTAATCTGCCATTTACAAAACGCCTTCAACTACTTGATGGCATAACAATTTTTAAATTAATATCAGGTCAAAGTGATTGTTGAGCTTCATCGCAAGATTTTGTTAATATTCCTACGTAAAGAAAATATGTAGCAACATCTATGTACCAACCGCTTATTCGTAACAAATGGTCACTCCATTTAGCAATGCTACGCAGAAAGTGCACTTCTACGCATACCAAAAAATATTACTTTGAGGTTTCTTTAATGAAGTAACTTTCCGCAAAAAGCTCAGCTCACTGTAAAAACAGTAAAACGCTAAAAGAAACTAAATTAGAAATTTTGAAACCGCGAACTCTCCGTAGACGGTTTAAGGACACTTTGAAGATATTTAAAGTTTTTTAAGAATTAAAAAAAAATATTTTTTGCGCGGAATCGCCGGCTTTAAGGTTCGTTACTAAGTTCTTGCATCCGGGGCAGCGCTTTATTGAAACGAGGAGTTGGGAGCGCGCACAAAGCGTACACAAATATTAATATCAAATTAGCATTTAACAATAACAAAGGGCCCAGTCATATTTAAAAAAATTAAGTATTCAATTGAAATACGAAGATGTCGACCACCGGAGGGGGGAGGGGGTTCAGGAATGTCCAGGGGACATGCACCCACAACGTGGAAAGGCGACTTTCAAAGGGTCGTTGGACATTGCGAGTCCAGCGCTTGGACCGGTCGGAAGTGTCTTCGGACTTCCCCGCCTCCCTCGTAGCCCACACAGCCCAAACCTGTTTCTACCAGAGAACGTCATAGGTCGTCCCCGATCAAGCAAGCAAGAAATCAAGATTCAAGACTCAAGCAATGTCCGCTCCCGCGACACCGCTCACCATCCCACGTTTCGACCAGCCCCGCACCGGCGCGGGAACCGCGTCCCGCGTGCGTACGTAACTGGCACACTCTCCTCACACAGCCCCCCGGCGTGTAGTTAGGGACTATGGTAGGTAAGGCCTAGGGCCGCTGGGCGCGTTTTATAGACGTCGGGTGACGCTGCGTCTGTACGACCGTGTAGGGTTCAGTCTTCTAGTTTAGGTCGATTTATTGATGCGTTGTAACGCTCAATAACGGAGCGTTAGCCCTATCCGAGTTCCGTGTCCGTGCCTAGGCGCCCAGAGCGATCTCTCGGATCTCCCTCCTCCGATATAGTGCTCGCAACACATCCCCTTCACCCCTCCCTACCTCAGCGGGGCAGAGTCACTCCACAAGCACGTGGCAGCTATGGCCCAGCAATCATGGTGCCATTACACGGGTCCTCCCCTCGGTGAGGATCCTAACATTACTTACGGCCGAAAAATGGCCCACCTTTACCCCGACCAGTACAAAGCGGATGCCAATAACCGGGCATCCCTGTACATTTCGGACTCTCCGAAGTCCACCGATACCCCGATGCGCTACGCAGTAGCCCCCAAGAAGCCCCTAACCCTGATTGAGGATCTCGGCGACGACTCGTCGAACTTCTCGTCCGGGTCCGAGTACCTGGGTTCCGACCCAGAACCGGACTCCGACATGGAGGTCGACGGTCCCAAACCGGGGCCCTCAGGTGACGCAGTTCTCACCCTGGTCACTTCCAAAAGGAAGCGCCCCCTACGGAGTGCCTCCTCCCAGTCCAGCAAGGGCTCCAAAAAGCCCTCCTCTTCCGGCAACCCGCCTAAAAAGCCGCCTGCCGTTCCGCGTATTCCGGCAAGCCCGCGGCCCGTCTTCAAGCGGCGAAAAACCTCCCTCGCCCGTCATTCTCCACGACAGACAGTCGAGGAAAGCCGTTCACCAGTGGCTCCTAGACCACGGGATGATCAAGGCTCGGGCTAAGAATATCGCACAAGGTATTATAATTAGCCCACCTTCCGTTGACGACTACCGTCAACTAACTAAACACCTACGTGAGGAAAGCATCTCTTTCCACACGTACGCCCTCCCCTTAGACAAACAACTCCGCGTCGTGATCTGCAGGCTTCCTATCGAGATCGAGACGACCGACATCGTCGATATCGATGATCTCAAAAAGTCAGGCACCCCCGTCCTATCGGTGCAGCGTATGACATCTTTGCACACCAACCTTCCGTTGCCGCTCTACATGGCTATAGTCGAACACTCGAAAGAGGGCAAGCGGATCTTCTCACTCGAGAAGGTCTGCGCCCTCTCAGAGATTAAGTTCGAGGCCCCTCACCACATAGGCATCGTTGGTCAATGCCATAGATACCAGCTGTACGGGCAATCATCCCGCAATTGTTTCTCTCGCCCCAGGTGTGTTAAATGCCTCGAGGATCACGGGACGGTAGAATGTCCCCGGCCGGCCGATGCAAAGACACCACCCGCGTGCGTAATTTGCAAAGGCGAGGGCCACCCCGTCAACTATCGGGGCTGCCAGAGGGCACCGAAAAGGTGTCATCCGAGCCGCTCTCGTCCAGCCAAGGCCGCTCCAAAGCCTTCGGCGCTCGCCCCAGCGATGTAACCACCTTCGCCTATCAAGAAAACATGGTCGTTGGAATACGGTACGTGCAGGCCACTTATTGCGGGTACTTGTTGGGTTGACAGTCTATGGCTGAAATGATGGTGATGGTAACACTGATGGACAGGATAATCTGACTACCATGTGATGTCTTTTAAATGTTGTGAAAGATCATATGCGTTGCACGAATGTAATATCTGAACCAAAAACAAGATCTGTGTCTTGCTGTGCTGCTGACGTCCTGTAAATATGACGATGATGATAACGAATCTCTCTTGGACCTGTCTCCCTACAGAGTACGATATCTTGTGAATAAGTTGAAAAGCAAAAAAAACTACGGCTGCAGCAGAAGCGAGCGAAAGCTCAATGCATTTCAGCGCGACGTTGTAAAACAGCGTTTCATCCAATTTTTTTTCCGTTCATATTGGCTGTGCACCAATTTGTACGATAAACAAAAATTTTCGTCTTTGTTTATTTTGGCCACAGCGTAGTGTGTGTAATTTACACGAAAATAAACCCCGGGAGTAACGCGACGCTACAGTTAGCCGGGGCTAGATGCAACTGGCTGCATCCTACTTTGTTCTGTTTGTGCCCTTTAATTAATTGTGACAAGTTTTTCGTCCATGAACGGTGGTCCATATTGCTGGCTTCGGGCTTCTCAGTAACTAATATCGGCGCTGTAGGTCGTTGCAGGCGCCCGTAGTATGGTGCCGTTATTTCACTTATTAATCCATTAAAAACAATTAAAAATAAAATGTATGTATCGGCAGCAGGAAAGCGCTGGTGCAGAGATCTGTTGCAGCGAATGACATTGTGTAGTATTTAAACGTGGAGTATGAAAATTATAATACTATTGGTTAATGACAAATGCAGTTTAGACCAAGGCGGACGATGGATGCAGGCAGGCTGATCGACCGGTTCTATTGGACATCTATGAAGACGCGTGTGACGACAACGAGACGATCACGAAACAGTGAACCTCCTGTGGCTGAAATAATGAAGGTAATGATTATTAACAATTTCCGTGACTGGGTCATTAGCACCGGCGTGCGCGGGGCAGCCCTCTTCGCCGAGCCACTCGCGCTGATTGCCCGCGCGGCGCACTTTGCCGCTGGCTCATTCCGCAATCCGTCACCGCCAAAGTTTCCGGCAGCTCAAAACTTCGAGAACAACGTTTTTCTTTCTACTTTCGAACTTATAGCGAACTTTAGGCAGCGTGACACGAGCTCGTCAGTTTATCGGTTCGGCGGGCCTCGCATCGGTCTTTTGTAATTTTGAATGCAGCAGTGCGCAAAAAATAATTGAACAAGGGTCTCTTGTTCCTCCTGAGCTGCGTGCACTGACACAGTTCCCCTGCCGTCCCCGCGCCCGCAGCCGCACCCCGCACCCACACCGCTGATGCGGGATCGGTCGCTAATGCAGCGATAATTCAGCTAGCTTATCGTATTTCCGGTTCGGTCGCGCTCGCGAGCTATTTCCTGTTGTCGAAGCTCTGTCTACAATGGTGCTGACTTGAACCATGATTCGAACAATAATGTACCCGGTGCCGGTGCCGGCGCCAGTGCGATTTGTCGATTACGTGTATGACGATCGACGATCCGGCGGCAAGTTGCTATTGAAACCAGTTGAACACACATTTATCCGACGTCGTCCGACGTGAAATTCGTCGGTTAATTCACTGCGATTACTTTGAAACCTCGATGAAATAAATGGCGTCCAAAGTTCACAAGTCGCAACTGCTCTGCGGCGGACCGTGTCTTTCTCTCTTTTTTTGGAGTTTTATATGTACATAGTATTTAAAAAGTAATATTTAAAGCATTTGTATAGTGTAGCCGTAAAAAATTCCAACTAAGCGGCATTTGGCCCTTGTCTCAACCGCTAGCCAATGTTAGATTGGTGTGGAATACGCAATTATAGGTTGCTAGCCGTGAACGTCAAAAGATTTAAATGTTCTGTTCTGTTCCCGTTGAGTCATATTAGTTTACTCGCGTTACTCGTGTCTAGTCGTGTCGAAGTTCCCGCGTCGCGTCGACCAAATAGCAGCGTCATCAATGATGTATTCATTTCTAGGATGATCCGGGTCAATACTTAATGATTTCTCGTTAACGCCGTGCAGACGCGCCCCGGTGCGGGGGCCGCTGGATGATCGTGTCCGCCCGACCGCGAAATTATTTTGCCGGCCGCACTTAAATATGTACATTAATTTTTGATCTAGGTTTTTAATCTCATATTGAACGAGATTAATTATAATGGACGGAAACAAACGAAAACAAACGCCGGTACAGCGCGATACGAACGTTACGAAAACTGAGATAAGCGGAAGAGTTTACCTTTGACTCGCTGTTTTTAACAAAATAATTTATTTATAAGACACGAGCTGAATCGATTTACATTCTTTTTTATCTATAAATAGTTAGTTCAAACCTTGTATTCCTTTATTATTTAATTAAAATATTTTTTTAGTGAGACTTGGTATCGTGTACCAAACGTCTCCAATTCTGTTGTTGCGGTTGTTGCGGTTGTTGCGGTTGTTGCGGTTGTTGCAGTTGTTGCGGATAAATAAAGTTGCCGCAAATACAAGGAGGGAGCCTGCGACGTTCAATTATCTATATTATGTTAAGACATGATACAACACGCATTTTCAATATTTATGCCATAAACGCTCACAGTTGCCTTACGATTTGTTCATTGAGAGCTGTTTTTGCATAAGAGTCTTGTATTGGCTGTTGGGAAATGTAAAAAAAAAATGGAAATGGAAATGTAAAAGTCACCGCTCTGTATTGTATTGTTCGCGGACACGAACTGCTCGTCACTATAACCAAACGAGCAATTTGTGGGTACGGCCGGTGCACGAGACGCCGGTGCGGCTTGGGGGCGGGCTCGGCCTCCAAGACTTTACCTCTAACCAGTTTTATGTTCAGCGTCACATTTCATTTTCACTCATAATGCTTCAAAGTCATTAAAATTCGCCGGAATTAGCGGCCGCCGCCACGAGCGCGCAGCGATTTGCTTTGAGTAAAAGCTTTTAAATTGCTTCTTAACTCGTTTCTTAACCTTTTACGAAACGCTCCACGCTCCTTCGTCCTGCGCGACGCCTGCAGGGCACACCCTTACATATTTTCCTTTTGGATCGGGGACGTATGGCGGTCTCGTTTTAAAGTTCCGGAACTAAATAAACAAATTTCTCTTTTTGGGAAATGTCAGATCTTGTTCGTTTTAGCCGACGGAGGTTTTGTTTAACACTTGCCGGGAACTAGCGACTGCATTCCTTTGCAAAACAAAGGTCCGGAAGAAGTTCGCAGCAGCTTTTCCGGCTTTTAGTGAAGTGACAGTTGACAGTCGGAGTGCTTTGAATCTGATGAATGTGCTTCTTAGCATCCTCCCGCCTCTTGCATATATTTCGAAACGACAACAAGAGCTGCCGGCGAGTCATTTCAACTATCCCACTTCTAAAGTATTTGTCAACACGACCGGTCGGGAAGTACTCTGTAGCCGTCGCCTGCAGCCGCCGCTCTCAACGTCTCATCACACAGCTCTCACATAAAATTGCGTTGGCACGCGTGTCCGCGATGCAAACCATAAAATGCTTCAATATTATTACGCGTCTTGCTCGAAATAGTTATGTCAGTACATATAGTCGGTAATTAACAAGTGTACATAATAATAATGACTAATTTGCGATAACTTGAAAACGTTTAAAATGATGTATAATGATGTCATTAGAACCCTGTACTTGTGAGGAATGCCTCCACCAGCTTAGTCAAAATGTCATATTCTTCGCCTTTTTTCTCCATTCTTTTCTCTCCTTCGGAGTACTGAATCTACAGAGAAGAAGATTGTGAGAAGCTGAACGTTCAACAGCAAAATGTACGAGGACTAACTGAAGGGATTATATGATGTATGTTCGCGTTTGCGACTAGTGCCGGCACATGGGATGTGGTCACACCACACGCAACGCGCTAAGGACGGCTATCGCACTCAAGTGATCGTGTGACTGAATGATGAAGCGGAGCGGTTGGCGGCAAGTGCACGCGGGGCCGCGCCGCCACGCGCGACACATTAATTTAAAAGTCCATTTGGTGTCCGCGATGGACGCGATACGGAGCGATATCGCGTTTAATATC
>DWIC01000595.1:0-11137 GCA_018248135.1 Battus belus
ATAATATACATAATTTTTATTTAATAATATTTTTAAAATTATTGTATGAATTATTGTATAAAGGATTTATGTGTGTTTACTGACGGATAGTCACTATGGCCCTACTGTCATTTACAGGTTCAGTTAGTTCTATGTACTTTTAGTACTAAATCTCGGGAATCCCCAAAAGAGTATCAGCACGGGCCGCTATAAATTACTTTATTACTAAATTGGAAATTATTTGCAACTCCTATAAAGCCTAGTGATAGGCAAAACATGCTTTTTTTATTATTGTGGTAACATTCCTAATTTCGCTCTTTTTTATTTATCCCTATTCTCATGTTTATAAAAAAGATTTTATATATTGACTGAAATAGAACACAGACAAGCAGACTAATTTAAATAAAACACTTTACTAACCAAAAGCTCAAAGTTTCATTTATTGCGTATTTGAATAATTTATTGTGTGCAACTGTATATTATTTTAAAAACTTATTTTTAATTATTGTGTGTGTCTCAAAAACATTGACACTTGCGTAAAAATATTTGAAATATGCACAGATCATATTTACACGATATTTAAAATAGAAGTTTTTTGAAATGCACATAATTTGGAACGTTAAATGATTCCATGTACCAGCGAGCGTTAATATTGTGAACCAAGTAGTTATATGCCTTTTGGACATGTGCCTGTATCCCATTTTTGGATAAAGTTTATTATTTTACTTGAAGGGCACGTCAAAGAATAACTGCCGATACTGGAAAACAAGAAATCGTTACATTCGCGTAAGGAGATAGAATTTTGTTGCTTCCATTCATTTCTGTCGAAAAAATTTTCCATTCATTTATATACACAACAGGACATTTTTTTTCTAAGAAACGCTACCTATGACATATCATCCACGACCCAACGATTTCTTAAACAAAAAAACTTTGCATTGAAACACCCTCATTGAAACATTAAACAGACGTGTAAAAAATGCGATGTCTATACGCAAAATTTTTTCACGTAAACTAGAAATTAAAAATGCAGCCTACCGAACAGTGTTAGTACGGTGCTCGTGGTACAGTTAGCGGCGCGGTGCACAGCGAACTCTGTTCAGATAGCATCTGGGCGGGGGGCAGGGGCTGACCGGTGAGCGGTTCACACGCAGCCCGGCGTTGGTCGAGCTCACGCCGCTTACGGAATCACAATTGGCGCTCTCGGCAATAACTCTTCGCGCCACGGTCGACGCGGAATTCACAAACAGTTCGTGGACTCCCAGCTTAGACAGAAGCCTTGCTCGCGAAGGCCTCCTCTACTGGTCTTTATGAATATCTAATAACCGTTCTTTATATATTTCGGAATCATTACAAACCTTGTAGTACAGAAATTAGGACCAATAACAGAATTCCTTAATACATATTTAAATGTACATCAGTATCTTGACTTTTCTAAATTGCTTGACAAAACGCATTCAAACGTATTAATTTTGGTTTTATTGTTAGTTTTATAAATGTCCTTTACTTATATTATTAAGTTCGTAATTTGATGTGTTACACAAACACATAGGGATTAGACAAGAGAGTTTGATAAGCAAGCTTAAAAAGGAAAACCACATTTAAAAAAAATGTTTAAGTGCAATGCTGAAAATTGTAGTTCAGGCGTCATGAGTACATAATATTCTTAATAAACAGCAAATCATAGGAACACAGTAACGATAGTTCAATTTTTGGTCAATGGATGATCTAATGATTCTTCTTCTTCTTCTTCTTTTCAGCCATAAGGTGCGCAGTGCAAGGCATAGGCATCCAGCAAAGATCGCCACCATCTCCATTTCACCACGGTGCTATCGTTTCCTCCTAGAATTGTTCTAATACTTCTAATAAATCTTCTTCTTTTTAGCCCATGGACGCCTGCTGTGAGGCATATGCTTCCCCTAAAGATTACCACGATGTCCGGTCCTTCGCTGTCCACAACAACGACTTAACATGCATTATGCATGCTTAACGGGCATGCAGAAAAAAGATTTTGATTCCTATCAAAATCTTTTTACTCTAATCTATAAGGCTTTTGATGGATAATTATTTATTCATATTATAGACAGTCCAAATCAATAATCAAATTTAGATGCTCTATAAATGATATTTTTTAACTAAAAATCGATTTTTATTTTTCTGTCCACAATGATGACTCAGCGATATCTACTTCTTTTGTCGTTCAGAAGTACATAGGCGTAGTCGTGTTCTAATTGGAATAGTTCCATAAATAGTATAAATACTGGTCCAAAAGTAAATCGCCAAATGTGTTCATAGGCGAAAAACACGAGAATGGCTTCACCTAATTGGCTAATTTTTTCATTTCGTAACAGTTAAGATTTCCATAAAAAGAAGTGTTGAAAAATATTAAACTCCACTTATTTTTTCCTTTACAAACCACATAGTAAATTAACTTTTAAAATCATTAGCTATTATAAGTGTTAGACATGTAATCAAATAACAAAGTCTGAGGAGACAACAAATACTTATTATCTATTTATCACGATGTAAACAATAAAATAAATAGCAGTTTCATCACCAAAAATATAATTATACTGTTATAAAACAGAGTTTAAAAACTCACTAAGAAAGTCTTATGAAGAAAAAACTACGGCACTACCTGTTTGTTTATGAAAAACCATGACAGAACATATACGATTAACATATCTGCATATACCATTTAAAAGAATATTAGCAATATATCTAATTCAGTAATAGAAATAAGTATGTATACCTTTCTCTAGACACCATATAATTAGCAACTTTCTTGAACGAAACTGCGCATGATTTTACAGTAAACTCCCTTCCGTACTCTGAATTATTATGTAACAAATATAAAAAGGTTTAAACAAAATTTTGTAAAAAATAAACGACGAAATGTGCATGAGCTGACAAAAGCAGTGTAGAACGTGTTTCCACGTACGTATATTTAAAGCTGAAGGATGTCATAACGGAGGTGCTAAATTCGAGTCCAGTTTCTATTAATTTGCGTGTAAATATATGCCGAATAAAATATTAACGTAACGTTTTCATGACATACTTACACCAGTGACAATATAAATAATGTTAATAACTAAAGTCTACCGGAGAAGCATAGTTTATTGCAAAGATTTTAAAACAAATGAACAGTTGATAGCGATGATTGCCGTAACATTTCAATTTATGGCTGCTAATGAGGTGTAACCGCAACTTCATTGTAGTTAGTAAACAGACTACTGTTTACTACTAATGTAATAACATAGCGCGATGATATCGCCTACAAAAAAAATATCATTTTACGATCAAAACGAGAGTTACATAACAAGAAGTTCGTTAGTACGCCAGACGGCCGTTAGATGTCGCGCATGAGAATGGTATCAAACATTGACGCTGGGCTGTTTTTACCGGCCACCTGGGGACCACATTACCATCGCATTATGTGGAAATGCGAGGCGACACGGGCCGGCAGTTAGGGGCTCGGAGCGCGCAAAAAACCGATCCGATTGATAAAGAAGGCAAATTAATGAATTATTTACGGTGCGCATGCGCGCGCGCTGCTGGCCGCCATCTTGCAAAGCTATGCGAGACATCGGGTTACGACATTTTTACGCAAAGTTTATTGGCGCGCCCTCAATGAAACTTTTTACAAATATGTACACGAATGCGAACAATACTAAATTAAACTTAAAAGGTATTTATTACACTTGCAATTACCATGTGGATTATAGTAGCATAACATGATATTGTCACATAAACTTTGCTAACATACATTTCAATAAATTGTTATCGTCAAGTCGAACAGGCAGCTATTGTGACGTCAACATAACATCATAAATATTGCTTAATAATTGACATTAAATTAATTCTCAGTAAAGAGATGACATTTTTAGTTAAATATGTAAATTGTTTTAAATTCATTATTTAATTATATGTAATTATTATACAAATAAATTGAAAAAAAAAACAAATTCATATTTAAACTAATACTTAAAATTGTAGTGAAGATACACATACAATTAATTACTTTATCAACGTTAAGATTATAAAGCAAACTTTTTGCGAATTATGAACTGATTGAATCGAATCACTTCTTGACACTGAAACAGTAGTAATTAAAATATATAGGATGTTCTTAAACATTAAAATAAGCCACCACAATGAAATAAGCGAATTGACATAAATATGTATTTTATGGGATATATTCAACTTATCCAACTTTTTTCAATTGAATTTCTACAATTAACATAATAATATATTGATAAATATAATGTATTACGTGTACATTGTTAGTTACGCATACATCATCATTTATAATCGTATTGGTAAACACGTGTGTAACTATTAAAAAAATCTGTATATGTGTAATAATCTATAAATTCTAATAATCTATCGAATATGTTATAATATAATGTCTGAAGTATTTTAAACCCATTACTATGTGCTGAATTTCAAATAGATTTCTATCTCCAAGTTATATTATAATAGAAGCATTAGTTAAATCTTTAATTCACAAAAATCGAGAGTTATGTGAAACAGATAACCTAAAAAGAAAACTTTTGGCAGGAATTACATAAATTAAGAATCATATATCTTTGATAATGCACTTAAATTCAACATAATCTCCGTTAGCGTTCATTACGTAATAAAATGTATACAAAAATAATACAGGTTTAAACGAAGCAATAAACTTTACATAATCCATGTTTTTATTCAACGCCCGCGTATGTTGGCTATTTAATCGAAATCCGTGGCATTATGAAGTACGCCCGCCTGTTTATTTAGTGGAGAGCACAATAAATTTTAATAAATACATTTCGATGTGTTGATGTCTCCTTCGTCATTCGCTGTCTTATTACTATGCACCTATTAAATATTGTCTTCAGTTTGTTTCTACGAAGTTATACATGCATGCGATATCGATTCTAAAACTATAAGAATTTAGGTGGATTTTTGTGTGTACATTTGTATGATCAGTAATAGATTTCGGGTCCGAGGTGAACAATGATTGACGTTGGTTCGCATCTGAATAATAGGATGCTGGCGTAAGACACTCATGAATCCCATGAATATCTAACGTTTGTTGTGGGCAAAAGGTACCTACTATAAATCGAACTGATCTTTACATATTAAAACGATTTTTCGTACATTTTTTCATAACACCTTTTAAATGTAGTTCGCTAAATATTCACGCTCTGAATAGCTGTCGTAATTTTTTTATTGTTACCTATCACATCTATAATTGATGACGACACAAAACGGACTTTTATGGAGAGGTATTATATTAACATAAGTAAATAATAATCATGGTATTAAATTCTTTACATATTTATCACAGGAAAAGCTTTTGTAGTTTTTTTATATGCGATGTCATCTTTGTGGACATCGTTAAAACAATTTCAGTTATATAACACAGTTTTGTAATCACATCCTATTTTTTCCATCTTCTTCATCATCATGTATGCCACTAAATGCCATCTGTAAGGGTTAAGTCTTCCCCAAACATCGCTACGATGACCAGTCTTGTGCTGCCCGAGTCCAGCTATTTCATAACGACAGCGTAATAATGTCTTAAAAGATCCGAACGGTCTTTGTTGCCGTCGGTGTATTTATTTCCGCCACAACAAAACTAATCCCTCTTATAAATAACTAAATATCCTCAATAGTACATCATCATCTTCATCAGCCGTTAGACGCTCACAGCATGATAAAGGTGTTTCTCAAAGAAGCCACGATGTCCGGTCTTGTTCAGCCCGCATCCAGTGACTTCCACCGACTTTTACGATATCCTCGGTCCTCCTAGTGTCCTCAATCAAGCATTTCAGCCGCACGACTTCCAATATTAAGCCGAGGCCTCCTCCATAAAGTTCCAACATGACCGAAAGTTCGTTCCTACCCTGCCGTCTTCAGATGAAGTTTGTCCACATACATTGCATTTAAATATTTTTAAACCATTACCCAATTTTACAACTGGTTAACGTCGACATTGATACGGCTATAAAAATTAATATCTTCAGTTTGTCAGCATTCCAATGATTTACCGTCCGTGTTTGGGGGGATAAGGACATGTATTGATATAGGGAAACCTACTTGCAAAGGTGAAACAAAGCATGGCAAATCTGGAGACTAAATTACCCTACTCAACCGAATTTTAAATGCTCGCGTTCAGAGAGACTTTTCTGTCATATCTGTCGCCCCTAACACCAACGCACAAATTCACTGTGAAGTACACTAGATATTTTGTTAACTTCTTAATACTATGCTTTATTTATATGCAAATAAGGTTTATTTTTTTCCAAGGAATAATAATCTATATGGTGGATCAACGACATAGTAAAGGTCAGTGGAAGTCGCCGAGCGCGCAGAAGCGATCTTCTTGGCGAGCTTTAGGGAAAGCCGTGGGCATCTATCGGCTGAAAAGAAGAAGAACAGAAGAATTGATTATTAATTCTATACGTTTGTGTGTTCTTGAGAATAAAAATGTGAATTCCATGAAACAACACGTGTATTCAGATGACCATATCAAAATAAAACGTCTTAAATTTAGTTCATACGTTTGAAATACTCGGTAGCGGTGATAACTTTGAATTAGACATTGCAATTGTGCATTGCAGTCATGGGAGCCAAAGTAAAAATACAAAACGCACGTTCGCAGCGAAGACAGCGCCGGATGCATAAGCTACTACGTGACGGCATTCGTCTTATTCTTTACCTACAACATATAACATCGTTAAATTTCGTTTTTATAATAATTTGATTATAATATATCTACAATATACAATCAGAAATCAGAAGATCTATAGACGAACGAAAGCTACCGACGTAGTCCAGAGGTTTGGCATTGTAATGACAGCGGGCAGGCAACATAACCCGCAAAATAAATAACCACGAATCACGCGCCAGCGCAGCATAGAACGACCACTGGCAAGGTGTAGCCAACAGCCAACAGATAACCTTGTTAAGGTCGTCAGAAAATGCTGGATGTTGGCCGCTTCCAACCGGTCTTACAACTGGAATGATGATTATACTGAAAGTTGGGTACTGTACTGATATGACTTAGAAATAATGTACGCAAGATTTCCTTGGAAAGAGCGAGGTAGATTTTCTCCTCCGAGACCAGCTAGACCTATTAGACTGCAACTTGACAGTCGCTGGCGGAGCTGCTACACACTGATTAGAAATATAGTGATGGCTTTAGCAGATTCAAACCCGTCATCGAAGTACAAGCCATTATCAATTATGCGGTTCAGGAGGAATTTACCTGGTGTTCTATCAAGTTTCTAGTAGTAGGGTATATACCAGGTTCACGTTTCCATTGATCGTCCAAAACTCACTCGTCAGACGATCATAAAGCAGAGTATCGATCTTAAATGTACTGTCTCTATTCATAGTAAAAAGAATAAATTGAAAATATTCGCCTGGAAGAAAACCAGGAACTAATATACTAAACACATGAACAATATGTAAACTTCATATAATTGATTTTTACTGTATCGGCAAGATAACTTACTAGTTTTGCATCGAAAAGACAATTGAAAATAAGTAATGCTATAATAATCAATTTAAGTTCAATGTAATAAATACACTTTATTGTGAGCGTAACGCAAGGCATGTTTTTAAGTTTATTATTTACATTACATAACAGGGACAGTTAGCAGATTGTTGACGTGTACATTGTAATTAATTATAATGTTTTTAGATCAGTAATAAGAAATAAAACTTTTATGAAAACTTGTTTTGTTGTCCATCACACTGTCTTGTACAAACATTTGAAATATGTACACTACGTAAGAATCAATTCGACTTTTGTTATTTTTGCTTAAAGAACTTTACAAAAAGATTTATTAAGCTAATCTTTATTTCATAATATGTCACACACCTGATTATCATATAGATATCGACGAAACTTCTCTGAGAAAGTCTTTAGTTCTTATATACATTAGGGGAATATGTTGTGTATAGCATAAACAATATGTTTTTTTAAATTATATATTAGTATTACTAAAAGTGACCCGCTGAACATAATTTTGCGAAATTTACTAAAATGTTCTAACATATCATTTACATATACCTGTATGCTAATATACGGTGTGTTCAAAAAGTATCGCGAATTGTGTATTTTCAAAAATAACTTATTTGTTCGTGAATATCTATTTTGTCCCCTTCAAAGTCATCCTCCTGTGATGTTATACACTTGTACCAACGTTTTTTCCAATCTTTGATGCACTTCAAAAAATATTTTTTTTGTATCTTTTTCAAGCACCTCCTTCGATGCCGTCAATCGTGGCGTAGCTTCGTCCTTTCATGAGCCTTTTTTAGTTTCGGGAACAAGAAAAAGTCACAGGGGGCCAGATCTGGGGAATAAGACAAAAAATTCGCGTACAAGCAGCGATGTGTGAGCAGGAACGTTATCGTGGTGCAAAAGCCAATTTTTGTTTTTTCATAATTTCTGGCGGATGGTTCCGCGCAAATTGCGCATAACTTGCAGGTAATATTCCTTATTCACCGTCCTACCCTGTGGCAAGAACTCATGATGCACCACGCCCCTGCAATCGAGTAAAACTGTAAGCAAAACTTCGCGACACTTTTTGCACAAACCGTACATTAATTTTAATATAGGTAATTGAAATTATACAAAAAAGGTAAGGCAGTGGAAGAATAACAATCTCAAGGACGCTCTCCGATAAATTGGACAGACATCATAAAACTGTCTCTAAAGTCAGTTAAGGGATGCTCTCGGTCCGCCAAGCATCGAGCTACATGGCGACACATAGTGGCAGCAGCGTGGGCTTCAGAATCGACCTGAGCATCATCACGACCACTTTGACAAGAGTGCACGAATAAGAAAATATACATATGACAAAATTGCTAATATATTAAATGAATCGGAAAGTAATGTCGTTTTTTTACCGCCCGAAATAAAAATTTGTAAACTCAATGACAGAAGGTTGTTGATAATGAAGGAATATTGTTGATTAGAAATAAAAACTTGTTAAATATGTGCAAACTTGTGAAAGCGACATTACATTCCGGTCCACCTAATACAAACACTAATATGCTTTTATAGATAATCAAACTATCTGTTCGAAGATGTGTCAGTTTGTAACTTTTTAATGATTTGTATGCAATGGTTAATTAAGAATTCTAAATTGAAAAATTAAATTTCTCGTATTAAAAATAATGCTACCGAAATCTCTGTACTGCGCCTTAAAAAAAGATAATTCAGTTAACAGTAGATTGTGACAATATGATGTTGTCTGTGTCTGATACTGTACTCTCCTCCCCCCATCACCTTTCATCCTTGGGCGCGGTATAGTGGATTCGGTAACGCTATAAAACAAAACAAAAATAAATATATCTTACTCTTAATTTGTCTTTTGAGTTGTGCAAGATCCTTATCAGAGGCCGAATCCTTATTTCTTAAATGTGGAGGTATGTAAACACCTTTTTCCTCCTGAAACATTACCAACATTACCAACTGTCAATGATGCACCTTCTTGAACACCAATATAAAATCTGAAATCAATCTAACATACTTCACTGACCACTTTATTTATTAAATGTGAAATATATACATTAATCATGTGAATAATAAAAACCGACGCAGATATACCTTGTATTTATGTATAGAGTGAACCCTCAAACAAGCAAAATTCGGAGCAAATTGTCTTATTAATGAAGTTCAAAGCGAAATTTCAAATGCACAAGTGTTATAGCAATGCTAGCAGTGTTATTAAATAAGCAGGGATTTAATAGTTTTTGAAACATGTGAACTGTCTACAAAGTATTACATATAAAAACCATAAAATAAGATTAGAGACATAGGTAATGTCATTTTCAAATAATTGTATGTAAAAAAGATGATACAGATTTAAATAATACATAAATTTTAGTACATACATATGTACACCCCACAGTGCACTTATAAAAAGCAAGTTAATTTGTCCCTTACTTTAATTATATTGCCATCTTTATCCCTTTTTCTTCCATAGATATCTTCCCAAACATCTGGTTTTTTATCACTTTCCTTGTCATGTATATCCCTGTTATCTTCAAGAAGAGATTCATTTTCTACATCGTCATCATCAGATAAATGAGAGACTTCGTCTTCACTAAAAACTTTACTCAAATCATTCTCCGAAACAATTTTTTCTTTTTTTGGTGATTTTGTTTCATTTTGATCGTTTCCTTCACTGTTGTCAGACTCATAGCCGTCACTTGCATCTCCGTCTTCTAATTCACTAAAATCTAATTGACAATTACTTATAACAATAGATTTATTGTTCACGCAGACCTTTACAGCTAGCGGTAGAGGTCTGAGGCTTGTGATCACAGGTCACTGGTTCAACTTCCAGTATATATTTACAATTACATACAATTATAACTGCCCACAAACAAGTTTCCTATGGATGGGCAGCAATGTCCTTTGCATACCATGTTAGCTGTAACTGTAATTGTTAACCTGCCTACACAGCGTGGCGATTAGGGTATGTGACACGTAGATCTCTTTGAGAGACCTATACCTTGCAGCAGTCCTGAACTCACGACGACATTAATTTTATATCAATAGATATTTAAAATTGTCAGGTAATAATCAATAGCATTGTTCCAATAATAATTTTTAAAGAAGCTATATTATTATTTCAAACTCCAGACAGAGCTAATATAGCAACCTTTCATTAGCACTTATGTAAAAGTGAAAGGAAAAGATGATTGCATCGGGCATTACAATAAGTAAAGATCAGAACATGTGGATTGTTTTGTAAAAAGTGTACATGTAACATTTTATGCTTTTATTATTATTGCCATTCCATTTTTTTGTTACTGGCTTTTCCTATGTGCTATTTTTTGCCTAAGAAACTAAAATGTTATCAATGTTACCACATGTAAAATTAAGTTAGATTGTACACAGCAAAAATCAATGCATGTAAACATGTTCTTACAGCACTATCATCTACCAATGAAATTATGCATTTTATTTTAACTCTTGAGCTAAATCAGTATGAAAATTAGCATAAGCAATGTTCAATTAGTTACTGGATAAGATCATCATCATTGTCATCATTTCAGCTATAACATGTCCACTATTGAGCATAGGCAACCACAGAGATTCATAAAAGGACCTGTTTTAAGTGGTCTATATCATCATCTGCCAAGCATCACC
>DWIC01000596.1:0-11136 GCA_018248135.1 Battus belus
CGTATTCCCCAGATCTGGCCCCCTGTGACTTTTTCTTGTTCCCGAAACTGAAGAGGCCCATGAAAGGACGACGCTACACCACTATTGACGGCATCGAAGGAGGAGCTGAACAAGACACAAAAAAATGATTTTTTAAAGTGCTTCGAAGATTGGAAAAAACGTTGGGACAAGTGTATAATATCCCAGGGGGATTACTTTGAAGGGAACAAAATAGATATTCACGAATAAATAAATATTTTTTGAAAATACACAAAATTCGCGATACTTTTTGAACACATCGTATATATGTATAAATGTGTATATACATATATGTAGCCGCATAATTTATGGTTCATAAACTTTACTATTTTATTAATAATTAATCTTAGACTAATGACTAATTGGATTTTTAAAACATTATATAACTTTTCATTACCTGATGCACGTTGACAACCATACGCAATTAAATTATCATCATCGTGTCAGCCAATAGACGCTCACTGCAAGGCAGATACTGGTCCAAAGATCGCCACAATGACCTTGAATATGTCATCGGTTCACCTAGTAGAGTAGCAGCTGCGTCTACCGGCTCGTAGTAGCCACCATAGATAATACAATATAAAAATAAAGTATACTAAAAAAATTACAATGAAAAGATAAATAATAAAGACATAAAAAATATGTTTTTGGTTCCATACAATTAGTGGTGGCGAGCTTGAGTTAAAAATATTCTCTGAGTGTTCGTAAGGTGATCGAAGTATTGCAACACTATAGGTTAGTCCGGCCCTCTGGAAGTGCGGAGGGAGTCGGGCGCCGGCGGGATCGAATTCTTGAGAGCGAATGGCATCCGGCGGGCTGCAGCTGGCGCCGTGCCAGCTATGCGCGTGCTAACACGCTGTGGAATCTACCGAGAGATTTTACAACCGTGATTTTACTCACGTTATCGTGAAATTACCTAGCCGTCCCACGAAACGTTGGATAATCGCTTTGTACTTTTGACATTGTCGATTTGACGCCGTTGTTACGAAATTTTAAGCAACTCTACTGTAATTATATTAACACTGGAGATGGTAAATAATATATACATAATGAATCTTTGGTACTTACATATTAACGGCACCGCAGCTACAGATTTGGCAGTTTTTAAGTTCCACTTTCTACGTAAATGTATATGAATGTTTTTTGCAAGGTTTAAAATAAAATACTTTAAAATTTAATTACGCTTTATTTAAAAATAAATGTAACCGAATTCACTGGTGCAATGGCATTAAAACTTGAATACCCAATTTTTTTTAAAGATTAGGTTTTTTTGTCAAAGTGGCAGTCAGTGGCAGGTTCTGGAGCGGAACCCTCGGATGGGCTCGGTTGGGTAGCGTACCATGTCCACCGAGGAGATGAATAGTAGATCTCGATAAGGTTTTCGGAAGACGCTGGGTTCAGGCCACTTTCTAACGATAGTATTGGAAATCTAAAAGGGGTGTCCATGTTTAGAAGTGAACGTCCTGCAACAGAACTGATGATAACGAACCTTAAAAATTAAATAATAAAAAAGGTTTAAGAGAACTATTCTCTATTTGAATTTATTTTTAATAACTTTTTCTTGTTCTTTCCAAAGAATCCATTAAAATAGTTAATCAACATTCAGATAACCAATTTTAAAGATAAAATTTTTGGTTAATAAAAATAAAAAGGATTCATTTAAAATTGCGATAAGGTAAAGCGTATAAAAAAACTGTAAGGCCGTAGAGAGAACAATGATTAGATTTTTAAATGCCATATAATTTGGACGAAACGCAGCAGTAAAATTTTAAAGTAATCATTTATAGATGTGATTGACAATACAAATGTTTATGTAAAATGAGGGAGCTCCGATAGGAAGATACTATTGTATTTAAAAATAGCATGTTTAATTGAAACGAGCAAATATTTAAATAAATCCAGTTCCTTTACATCGAATGTTAGAGCTATATATGCTGTTTTTTAAGCAAAATTTTTTTAAACAAACCTAATACGTAAAGTCTTCATTCGAGTTTGTATGCATTATAGGTGCAAAATAAAAAGATTGATAACATATACCTAACTAATAAAATATAAACACAAAAATAATTTTGAACATTTGGAATATCTAGATATTATTTTCGCTAGGTGGTATTGATTTTTAAAAATTCAAAACCGATAGTTAAAAAAAAACTTAAATATAAATTTTTAATTACTTCATGATAGGAAAAAAGCTCTCTCCACATACTGTAGCGCATACTTATAATGGCTTCGCATACCATTCGAGATTTGACTATTTCTTTTAACGGCGCCTCCTGCACGATTTATGGCGTTTATCATTTTAACTAAGCTCAGGTATTAGTCTAAAAATGTCATGACGACTAGTTTTGGTGGTGATTTTGCTTATTTTGAACGCATTTTTTTAATACTGCTATATAAATATACTTGTCATTGATGCATTTAAAAAAAAATATTATAAACTTTATTTTATTACGCTTGTACATGTTTTATTGACATGGAATTGATAAAGAAAATTGTAGTATACTAAATAAAAATAATAGACAAAACGTAGTACTAAAAAAGGTTTAGTTAATTATATTTCACGTTTATGTGACTGGTGAAAACCAAATCATTCTCGTAAGTTTATAATTTGTTGCACATAAGTCATTTAAGTACGAGATCTTTTTTCTACAAAATAAAATGTTAATTTTTTGTGAAAATTGTTATAATTTATTAGTAAAAATTTGAGTGATTACGAAAGAGTTATATCGATGTTGGTAATTGGAGATCACGACAACCGGATTTATATACAGATTTCAAAATATCAAAAGAAAATAATTGATTTTATATAATTTGAGTTGTTAGTACTAATAACAGCATTTCGTAAAAATGTGATATTGTTAGTTAATTTGGTTTGAAATTAATACATTATTTCGATGCCTGTTTGACTTGTGTTATGTGACATTATCTTAGTAATGTTCAAATATAGTTTATGTCAAAAACTTAAATCTTTAAAAATAAAAAAAAAGTTTACGTCATGTATTGATTGTCTTTTTTATATAAGAGTATTATAATATATCCTTTGTCACCTTGAATTTGTATATTGTACATGTATTGCGGATCCCTATTCTATTTTTTTAATAAAAACTGTCATAAATTAAGTTCAATTATAAAATATCAACTAAACTCATGCGAGTCGATCCTTGTATTGTTTACACGGGATGTGTTTATTTGGTAACAAGACGGACGTTTACGCGGCGAATCATTCACACAGTCGAGATGTCAAAATCATTCAGTTGCTTGATTTCTCGATACGTTAGACGTTGTTTCCGGTTAAAAATAAATATTGTTTTAAGAAAATGTAAACGAATTTTGTTTAAACTCCTTTAATTGCATCTAAAGGAGAGATTATGTTAAGGTAATGAATTCAGGAGTTAATTTCGATGAGAAACTCACATTAATTTTGATTTTATATACTTACATAGGCTATTTAACAACAGTCAGGTTTCTTTATAAACTGCCATCGAAACCACAAATGCATTCCTTTGCAGTATTGAAAATGAATTACTCCAAAAAAAAGTTACTCCAATTTAGTGTGTTGAATTTTTTCAAATAAATCCCATATTCTTTTAATTAATCTGGTTAAAGTACAAATTTTTATTCACATGTGTTTGTTGGCTAATTTTACAGTTACGTGGATTTATGACTAAAAACTGAAAGTAGAATTTTACAAAATTATACTTTTTTTTTCAATGAAACTTTTATATACAAACTTATGCGTTGAGTTCTCCCAAGATTTTCGCGGTGAAGTCAATTCATAAGAAATAAACCTAATTCTTGAAACTATTAACCCATAGATGGAAAGTGAAAATTTTAAACTACTGATAGATTTTGATGTGAAAAGTGTACGAAATCGATGTGTAAAATCTACATCCGTAGATATTGTCTTGATATTTAGAGGACGAAAAGATTAGCTAAATATTTTATTAGACACTTTTAAAATTATTGTTAACGCAATTAGTTTTTATGATAGATTAGACAGATGGCAGTGAAACTGTTAAAAAATATTTCAAAGAAGCGCTCAACGAAAATAGATTTTTTATTACATTTTTAAATACTTATTTATAACCAAGTATTTTATTGAAAGCGAACGCTTTTACCACAGGAAGTTATGCAATTAGCCTTCACGGGAAGACATGATTTTGGTGACATGCGCTGGCTCAAATTCAAAGGGCCCTTCGATCATTGGGGACAGACAGTTGACGTTCGCTCTATAACCGTCAATACACGCGCATATGTGGTACTAGAAATGACTTGGTAACTTGAAAACACTTTTGATAACTGGAAAGGCAATGTAGTGAACGTCCGTCCAGGACGGTGACTACGAGGACGCAATCCCGTACATGTTCCGATCTCAATCATCATCCACCAATCTCAATATTGTAGTAGCTGAAGCAATGTACATCTCCAAATACCGGCACATGTAGCGTTACTAAGGGCGTGACTAACTTTTCAAAAACAGGGACGCGACCCGAGGAGAAGAATCAACAATGACTTCATGGTATTAAAAATTAACTTCCTGACTAGTAACGAATGTATATACCGTTTTCCCACCAAAGATACATTTGCATTTAGAACTAAGTGATATGTGTTTATTGTGCCTATTGTGTATGTGTATTGTGTATGTGTGTATTTGTGTTTATTGTTCTGAGATAAACCTAGCTTCTTATACACGCGCATTAAATTCAATACAGAACGTTAAGATGTTTGTTTTTGTAAAGTAAAATATTTATTTTTACGACAACAATCCGTTGTTTACTTTTAAAAAAATAATGTTGAAGGTTTATATACCCAGAAGAGCTTCCAGATAAACATATTTCATTCATTAAAAATATAAGTTCTGTCTTAATGTTTAAATAGTTGGACTCTCTATTGTGACTTCCTGATAAATACGGCCAAAGAATGTACGTGAAATACGCTTTCATTGAAAAATGTTAAAATATTAAAGGTCACAAGAATGTTTACATAATTGTACACGGACATTAAACGTAAAAAACACATGTCCATTGCCTTGAATATTGCAATAAAAAAGTTTAAATGATATTTTGCATTGCATTTCTGCTATTCTAAAGAGTGCAAGGTGTAAAGAATTTATAAACTTTCCTTGACATCTTGTATTTCTGTACTATCTTGAAAAAAGCTCGAATTAAAGAAAATCATTCATTTTATCATTTTCTAATTCCCGTAACTATTTTTAAATATTGACAGATAAAAAAATCTATTCTATTCATGTTTAATATGGTTTGACTTAAGGTATTTAACACAAATATCAAGATATCCGAGGCCACAGAGTTTTAAGTAAACATTAGTTCACGCATAAAAGTCTATGCTCCCCAAGTAGAGTCGCTCATCCTTACCGCAGCTTTCTGGAACTCAACTGGGCATTGATCCTCATTACTTCCGTCGATATAATCATACAAATCAATTAGTACGCAGTTGTCAATAAACATTATGTAGGTGATAGGTTATACGTGTGAAAGCTTAAAAGGGGTGAATATAGAGTTCGTTAACTGTCCCTTAATGTATAATCATAATTAACGTTATAATAAAATATAAGTAAATGCGTTTAAAAAATTCAGATTGTTATTTATGTAATTAATTGTCGTTTACTATCCGCCCTTGCAGACTTTTAACTGCTAGAAGTTATTGGCCTGTTGCATTCCTATATAATAAATAATTAAATGAGTCATATTTTAGGGTGATCACTTTATACGGGATTACGGAGTAAATCTTCACTTTTGCAGACATATAAGCTATTTTGCATTAATAAGTGTTCACTGTGAAACTCTAAGGGATTGCGAGAGGCTAATATCTTCTGGCAGTAAAGACAGATACAATAAACAATAACAACAAATGACCATTACATAGATACGACAATTATGTTAGATACGTAGTAATTCAAATTTTACAGACACTTTTTCTTACTACATAACTATTACGTTATTTATTGATTGACAATAGTTGACGACAAATGAGTTTTACGTACATTGCTTTAAAACTTTTACATTTCAAACGAAACATCCTGTTTACATGTTTAAAAAAAAATATTAATTTTACACATGTTTCTGATTTCCGTAATACGTATTGATATAATAAAGCGGTTTTGTTTCTAGTAAGCGAATATCTCCGAGTGGGTTCTTACTATGCGTTTAAAACAGTATCTATTATTATATGCGCCGATTAAAACAAATATGTTCAATAATACATTTATATAATTTTTCAGTACATAGTTTTTATAAAATACGAATGCTCTTATAAACGTTTATCGTTTACTCAAAAAATTTCCAATCTCGAAATATTGCCACCTATTAATCGATCATAGTATATATGTACTTAAATGTAAGCTTATTCAATCTCCAATGAAGATTATAAAAATACAGAAATCGCATTAAATACGCTTCACTTCAACAACGTTTTCGAATATGCGCCAATCATTCCGAATAGCTTATTTTTCCGATTTTGAAGAGAATTGTATATAATTCCGCATATGCATTTAATACAAGCTAATAGTACATTGCCCCAATTTGTCGGAGGAAAACATTGCCTGGCGCCCCAACTGGCGACTAAAGGCGACTCCAAAGATGTGTCGTGCGTTTAAAACATAAATGATGTGTACCTGAATGTGATAAATGTAAATTTTGCGAAATTAAAGTGGCTCGGATTTCTCGAACATCGCGGGTACATTGATCTCTTTAACCTCAATTATATTTCTAAAACGCGATTGCAATGTGATTAACAATATTTTTTCCATTGCCCCACTTAGAAAATGTAAAAACAAATTCACAAAAAAATAGGTCTTCTATAAAATTAAAATATGCAAAGGAAACAAAAGCTCTGTAGAGACTACTCATGAAATCTTTTATTTTGACGTTATGTAATCAGTTCGGAGCAAATGAGGTTACAGATGGACAACGGGCAGAATAGGTGTCTACAATGACCGCATTCTGTTTGATGTAATTACATTAATTTTAGCTTTATGTTTTTTTTTACTTAAAATATTTAATAAATTCATTACATTAGTTGCAAGACTTGAGGCTCACGATATAAAAATTTTAGAATGTGCATTATGAGGAATTGGTTTTGAACACATTGAATTAACAAAGAATTAAAAAAAATTAGTGTACCACTTTAGAACGATTCGTAAATATTTTAAAATAACGAGTTAATGTTACCTTCTTCGTTATTATCAACAATTTATATAAACTTCTTGAACTTCTTCTTGTACATAAATTTAAAATATGGGTTTATGAGATGAGATTCACTTAAAAATGTCGTAAAATTTCTTTGTTACTCTTTCATAACAAAAGACGTTTGTGTCAATTTGTAAGTTCTTTGATCTTTGTCTGGTTGTTTTCAGTCGTTATACTCATTCAAGTTTTGCTTCACCTTACAGCACGTGAGGCGCGGGCGTCCAGATATCGTTATTTTATAGTGTAATAATTTAACGGGCGAGCCACGTGAACATAATGCATATTATTTATACTTGCTAATAATCTTAACTAATTTTAAAATATGCGGAACTAGACGTTTACGATCGTGGTAGGATGTACACCGTAAACACTGCAAATTGTCGATAAATGTGTAGGAGACAGACACGTGGGTACCTCGCTTCGAGAATCAATGTTTAGAAATACGATACTTATTTGTACTGGAAAAAATTTAACATCGGATGAAAGTTCAAAGAGTAGGTGAGGTAGTGGGAGGAGGGTATTGAGCTCAATAAAAACTACACTCCAATATTAACTGAAATCTGAAACTAATTACAAAATTTTTTTAGTTTGCAGAATTAATCAAAATTTTATTCTCTTCAAATGTAAATCGCACATGCATGTGTAAAACCGACTTTCGGTTCTGTTTAACTCTGGTTATTAAGGAATCAGTGATAATGATAAAGGTAACCAGGGACAAACTTTAATTATGTAAGGTTTAGTGTTTCTCTATAAATTAGATAGATATATCTTAGCTTCATAAGACATTATGGTATAACCAATGTTTGTTACCACTGACTTATGACTCATCTGATCTCTCACCTTAAGCCCTATTGGCAAGCTAGTAGTAGCTGAACGAACCATTAAGGGGAATATGCCCGGGATTTCTATGAGATTGAATCAAAAGTGAGGAGATCCGAAGACGTACTAAAGTACCCGACAAGGCCCGGCGGATTTGGCAAATGTGGGCCAATGGGCTGGCCTCATAGCTGATGGCCGCTGCGGCGATAATTTTTGGAAAATTTTTCTGAAACCTCCTTTATATATAAACATCTACAAATCAAAAATATAATATAATTTTAATAATATTATAGACATCAAGCTTCTAAATCGTGTAACGAAATTGATGGTACGACATTTCCACAGTAATCTTAAATTTAATTATTAAAATAGTATAAACATCCGGCAATTTACAAATATTCTTTTTAATTGAAAAATTATGAGCAAATATTTCTCAAATTTCTTTAATGAGCGTTAATTTTGAAGATTCTATTTTTAAATTTTAAAATATGAAAATATTTGGAATTAATTTCACTAGCCGTGAAGTCGGGATATGACGCCAGTTAACGCATAAATATAAGAAGCGAATAACTAGGCGATGATAAAAATAAATATGTTTTTCTTTAATAGTTTTTGACAGATTGATCGACGTTTAAAAATTGGAAATTTTTTCTAGTATTTGACACAATTTCCGTTGCTTCAAGGAATATTATAATAATTTAGTTGACTTTTCTGTCTGCTTTTAAATATTTATTCCGTTCTTTATATAACATAATTAATCACTCGGTATCTTTAGACGATTGAAGTTTCTACATTCAATAACAAAGATTGTTATGTCGGTTTTAAAATATTAAAAACTTTCCACTCTTGATTTATTTTTGCTGAAGCAAAATAAAAGTACAAAGTTCCTTGTTCGCAACTGGAGACCTGGACGTCAGAGAATTTTAGGAGGACATCACGAGATTTTACTACGCATTTCTTCAACCACCTTTAAAGCTGATCCGGGGTAATCTTCCTCACGTCTGTCCTGGTTCGGCAATGACCCGCAAGCTTATTCTAGCTTCTTCTAAAAGTTGAGGTACTACACAACAGCCTTAGAAACTTCGGTAATATGCAAAAGCGTTTCTATTTTTTGACAAAAGGAATCAAGTAAGGCTAGGAGTTATAGACGGAGGGAGTCCAGCATGACTATTTCTTTGTCCCCGCAACAACAAAAAGAGTTTGAAGGGTTTCCTTACGAGACTAAAAGAAAGTGGAATCTAAATTAGTGATGTAAAAATTTCGTGGACAGTTCAGTTGCGTCCACTATTTATATTAACTCATTGGTAATTACTAAGTACTTACACTTATATAATAAATTTTAATTATTGCATTAATCTTTAAATAACACATACATTTTATTTTAGTCAAAAATCTATTATTGTTAGTTTTATTTCAATTGTTGTTCAAGTCACGTCTCAAAATCATATTTGACGCACTCCGTTCTTGATTAATATTTACATTCAACCTTACAAAGTTTACACTAAACTTTTTCGCCAATGTTACCAGTGCCTTGATCGAGTGTCTGCGATAAAGGACCTTGTACTCCGGTCTATCCGTTCATTCATAAACAGCGTTAGACGCACGACAATGTTTTGATTCGTACAAATCGTATTAAAATATCCAACACAAGGATAAGTAATTTGATTTATATCAACAAACGACTTCCGTGTTGTTATAACAATTTATTTTTATAATACAAATGTCGGTTGTCGTCACGTACTAAGCTTACGTATTAATTCTTTTATTGTTTTAACCTTGTTATACTGGAATTTTAGAGTTACTTTTATTATGCGAGAGTCTTTATTTTTATCAAAGCGTATGCCGTTGATTTGTTGGGTCGTTTTGATCGCGATGTTATAAAGAATGTTGCAAAAATTGTAACGAATAAATTTTCATTGTAATTCGATACTACATATATTGATTATTTTTTTACCATGTATTTTTCAATACTAACACATAAGTCTCGTTGAAAGCTATTATCTGATTAATTATATAAATACAGGCGTCTTTTGACGGGACTGATTGAAAATATGAGAGAGCGACCTATCTCCAACAGTGACGCTTTATGGCACAGACGATGTTTACGATCTTGATGATGATGATGAAATAAAAAAGAGGCTGTAAATATTTTATTTACGGACAAAAAAAAATATTCCCTATTGGCAATGCATTTTTATATCGAGTACATTACGTAGTGTTTCAACACGTTCGTTGAAATAATCCTAATTTTCATTATAATAATGTTTACACATGAGGAGATTCGGTACCAACCTATATTAATTACAAACATTTTCGTAAGTTTTACTCGTAGGTTAATTTTAGGCAAACAATATTTTACTAATGATATAATTTAAAATTTGTGATGTTAATTAGATATCAAATGATTTGCAAAAAGTTTCCGTACCAAACGACCATATACTAATACTAGATAAGCACTAAACGGATGTTTCATTGAAAATATCTTTTGTAAAACGAAAACGTTTACATTTCATTTTACGAGATGTCTCTCGGAACTATGAGTGAGCGGAGTTGTAACGTGAGTCATTAAAAGCCATTCGCGGAAACGTCTTAAAGAAAAACAATTTATGCGTCGCTCAGCTCGACTAAGAATATCATGACGTAACCTTCGTTTTTCGCGTTGTATGCCCGATACATGAAAAATTGTCCCCTGAAAACTCATCACGGTACACACTAATAGTTATTCCGGTATTATGCAAATTATTTCCGGAATATAAACCGGAAGTGAGTCATTAAGGCCACGGTCATTTTTTTCAGCCGTTATCGTTATATGTTACCTAAGTGCCTGCAATCTATTAAAATCTCATATTCGCCATCCCTTTTATATCCCGAACATCCCGATAAGGTCAGCGATGGTTCACAATATACCTTGAGGTTTTAATTAAAACAACTTCTTTTCTTTTGTACTTCAGTAATTCATTACATCTACTGAAATAAAGTCATAAAAATTTAGAGAGAGGATCATTATATGATATATACACACATATTTTTACATATACATTTTTGTACATATGTAGATATGTATATATATATTTAAGTACATATATATATA
>DWIC01000597.1:0-11129 GCA_018248135.1 Battus belus
GTAGTGGCCCGTGCCGAGGCTCTTTTGGAAGCCCTCGATCTTTGCTACCAAAAAAGAGGTCTTAGGCTGGGCGCATTCTGCGTCCGGCCACCTCGAACCCGCGGAATCTGCAAATGCCACTTGGGCAGCACTGAGAGTCTAATAAAAAAAATACCACATTCACACAATATACCACAGAGTTTACGTAATAGTGAGAGAATAAAATCTAAACATGCTGATAACCTGAATTATGAAATACCGCAAACAAACATTACCTCAAAAATTTCATTTAAGTACTGTGTTTTTCTTAGGAAAACAGCAAAAGATTAGAATTTGAGACTGTAATGACCGAATTTAACATACGAATGTGCTGTTTGTTTCGGCATAAAAGTTGATAAACCGGGTAATGAAAGATAGTAAATAGTTAAGTTATAAATTGCTACTTGAACGTTTACGACAATTAAAGTCCCTTCTAACTACACGCGATGTCACAGATCATCCGCTATCAGAAATTGTTCTGAGAATTATAGAACTGGCGCGGAAATATACATATTACGTAAAAAGCGTCTTGATGTCGTTGAAAATGCATCTTACTGAGATGACACATACGTTATGTTGGATGATCTTTTTAGTTCGGTGATTCAGAAGTCTTTAGAAGACGGTGACCAAATGCTATTGCGTTAGTCGCATCTCACCCGATGTCCAGTTGCTAAAAAATCTTAAAAATTACATTGCGCTATGACATTCCGACCCCATTCATCCCAAGGAATTACGACATAAAGTTCAACGCGTTATTTCTTCGTTATCTTCTTCGTTATCTATGCAAAATAAAAGAACACCCAGTAACGAATGAATATACCGTCTTAGCACAATACTTGTATAATGCCCCTTTAGTCCAGACGCCCATAGGCTGTATTGGAGATACAGACGGTTACATATAAAATCTTTAGGTCGTTTATAGATTAATGTACTGGGGCATCATCTGTATTACTGCTAAACGTAGGACCTACCTTATAGATTTGCAATGCAAAATACGTAGTAGGCGAACTTGGTGAGACGCCGGGTGCATACCGCTGATGTCCACCTAGTTCCATGATTTTTTCTCCAGAACCTGAAAGTCAAAGCGGATGCCACTTCGACTTACCAAACCGTTATGCTACGGTCTATTTATCTCATTAATAAAAGTAGCGAGTTATATTTTTAATGAGGATTTCTTGAATCCTTCCAAGCCTTATCTGATGTCTAAAGGTGACTCACGACTCCATGGTTCTCGTTTGTAATACAATTCGCTATGTAACGCTACACTAGCCATTGGACGGCTGCATAACTTAGCATCAAATGATAATTTCACTGTCTGGTATAACTTGTAAATGAATTGCTCGACTCTACGCATTAAGGACATTGTGATAGTAACCACAAAAATATATCTTATATGCTATCATCGATTACATAACCTGGGTTAGTTCAAGACTTATTTATTTTTAAAACAGAAAAAATAACAAAAATTCTATGATAAACATAAACTAATCTTTATTATAATTTAGTTTCATGATTATTTTTGTAAAAAAATTTCTTTCTCTCTTATAAAAATTGTGTAGTAAAATATTTATTCTTAAATCTACAAATAGCTACAACTCATCGGTCTCCAGGTGGTTCATGTTTTTAAATATTCATTAAGTAAAGGTCGTGTTGACTATAACGTTAAACTGATTACAATAGTTAATGAATTCATTTACTTGCACTCGATACGGAAACTTTCAAACTGAAATTATTGACGTCCCGTAGTAAACTGTCGGATACATCTCGCATAATCGATTTCGCTTAAACGATATTTATTAGTGAAGCAATCGATTAAACGTTCAATTCCTCGTCATCGCTTACATTTATCGGCTCATGGCGATTGGGAAATTTTCTTCAGATAATGAAACGGGTGCCGGCACTTTACTTTCATTGCTTCCGCCCTCTCTCGTGAATCATAAACGACTTTGTTGCGGCCTGTTGCGAACTGGGCTGCCATGGCCACTGGTCTAGCCCTACCTACTTTTTACTTAAAACAAATTACACTTATACAATATACAGGTTATACCTATTTCCAATTATCTTGCATTAAGTGATGACAATGACTCTATTGGAATACAACAGGCAAATAACTTTTGGCAATACAAAATGTCATACACATGGTAATATAGTAAACAATAATTATTTTTAATATGTGTTAATCCAAATTCTGATCGCGCTTTTTCTCACACGATTGTAAATTATGATATTATTTAACCTGAAATCAATCATTGATTTTTGGATAACCCCTTTTAAGGTTTTTAATTAAATACTCTGTATATTCTTAGTAACGAAAACCATAGCTCTTGTCGATAAATAACTTTGTCAATTAGCTACTAATAAAAGTAAGTTCGCATAAATAATAATTAATCCTTAGTTGTGAGAAGAAGCGGTCTTCTTAGCGATGTTTACACGAACTTGCTAGTTAGCCGACGTTAATAATCGTGTAGTCCAATCCTGCTACCAGTGACAAGTGAGAGGTAGATTACCCGTCGATATTAGCAGAAAGTTATTAGTCATCCGACATCCGTTCCGAAAGGATACATTGCTGTACAAACAATATTTTAATCACTAACATTTAAGAAATTGAAATCGAAACACTATTAAAACATTTTTGAAGAAAACACAGTGACTATATATATTATATTATAGTTATTTCTTGTGACAGAGTTCAGATTTCCTTTTATCAAGGTATTCACATTTATTAGCAATGAAATATTTTTGAACATTTATTTAACTTGTATAGTAAGGTAGTATTTGTAGAAGTTTTACTATGTTTGTTACTATTACATTGTAAAACTGTGTTGTCGTGAATTTTCGAGGTAACACCATAGTGCTACAGAAAGTAAAGGAAGCACGACGTGGTGGGGTTTGAGGAAATACAGTTACTAGTAGAATAGTGGAACTGTCTGAATGCATACAAAGAAAAAATCGAATTGCTTCGATCTTTAATTGCAAATAAATGGTTATCTGATCCCGGATCACGTAACGAATATTGGCGCTCAAGCAGATATTTGACTGTACCTTTAGACTTAAAGGTTACGGTTCCGAACGTAACGGCTGACCCGGCCGTCTCGTGAATAATTCTTCTGTTTCCGGCTGCTAAGTGTCGGGCTAAAGACCCGCTGTTTACACTTTTTGTTGCACAACCCAATGCCTCGTTAGCGGGGTTGCCGACGGCCTGTGGAGCGGTCGAGATTGTAACTCGCTAGGGAAAGGTCGCTGTTTATTACTTATAATGGTAATAAATTAATCCCGAGTCTAGTAAAAGTCTATTTTATTGTTAATTGAAGTTTTCTGTTATTGGGCAGATATGTTTACAATTATAAGTATTACACATATAAACAGCTGAATGTATTTTATCTCTAGCAGTAAGACTGCTTAGCAAGTATTAGTTGTTATTTTACTTGAACTCATAGTGTTAAATATTTAGTGGTAATATTATTTATTTCATTTCCAGGTACAATTTTAATCAATTTGAAACTCAACGCGATACATGTATGTATGTATTTATTATAAAAGTATTCAACCTGACATGTTTAATTCCACAGAGCATGTAGTTTCTGAATCACTTGTTTTACCAATAGGGATTTGTCCATAATGCTACAGAAACTGCTGTAACCGCGCCCTAGGTGAGAACGGTAATTTGTTGGCCGACGGTTGTTGACAACGGACTGATGAAACGGAGTTAACGACACTTCCCGCTTCGCCGCTCGCTTACCAGAGGTTCGGTACAGCGGTTCCGGTAGCACTATGACATGTACGAGTATATGGATTATATTTAATTCACCATCGCAACTCACTCATGTCAAAGTAACTCTAGCAAAGTTAGCATAGGCAGCGAGCACACAAAAATAAAAAAATCATCGATAAAATTTTCCCTAGAAGTCAATCGCCTTTAGATACGAGTATTCCGGGAATATCTCCGCTCTACGCGGCGTCGGCACTAACGTAGAAATCGTCCTACCAGTTCTGTAGGAGCTCCCGGAATCCATCCGATGCCTAGAAAGTGCACGAACAGTTAAAGTGACCTGTTTGTTCAGAGGTCACACAGAATTGGTCAACGATTAAAGGGAAAGTCTGGTCGTTCCACGTTCTAATTCCTGACCGCCCGCTTTTTTAAGACTTCCTGCAAAGATGACAGATAGCCATAGACAACAGAAATGCGAGCTGAACTAAACTACTTTGTATCACTTCCCTAAGTATTGATAATCCATTGAACTGAATGCAACCGGAATTAAATGTATACAAAAACGTCATAGATAGTCTAGTAATAGTAGCGATTATCTAAATACGTTTACGTTATATAAAGGTAGAATTATTATTAAAATTCTATTAGCCTTTTAACGTCTGAACTTCTGAGATTCAATTAAGTCTCATTTCAAAGGGGTATATGTGGATACGTGATGCAGCACGCGGGCTACTTTTGAATTCTTGGACGGATTTTTTTTATTCCAAACATTTTTGGAATTTCTCAATTTTGTCCTTTACAAGTTTTCCTTCACAATGACCAAGGATATTGTATAATTTACAAAGAGCGAGTTTTCCGAACTCGCGAGCTTAGATCGTAAGTCGTATCTGTTACCTATAAAAACTATTGTTAAAAAATGTAACTAAAATTTGGAAAAAATAAATACATTTTTCCTGCATTGTAATTAAAAAAAATTCAAAACATTTGCAAGATAACAAAAAACTTCCCACACACCGTCTGCCACAGAAAGTTATTAGTAGCGTTAAGACATTGCAAGGAAAAAAAAATTTCCAAGTATTAGATTATTTTATTAAATAACGCTTCAAACGTTAGGGACGATATGTTATTAGAAATTAAATGTATCTCGATGAAACGCTGTAAATAATATGTAGAGGCCATGCAATGTAGACAATCTTGTTATTCGCAAATCTATTGTTAATGTTCATTAAAGATAAGCTCAGCTAGATAGTTCTCGTCGTACGTCCGTTCTCGACGCGTTCCATTTGCAATTGTCAGAGTCGCCGCAGTGACAATTCCCGCGCCGCGAACGAATAGTGATAACCCAGATACGGTAAGGTTCGATTTCTCCACGCACCAGAGAACCCATTAATTCAATTTACCGGGATCGACTTTCTAAATGATGCACAAAACTCATTTGCCGAATGACAAGTGAAATTGCCCGCTGCCATTTTACTTTCGCGGGCGTCTGTGACATTTAGGTCCGCATCTAGATGAGCTCGGATTATCGCAGCTAGCCATCTGCGCCGCAACGGTCCACCTTTATCTGTTCGCTTAACGTCCGCCGGCAGATTCTTAATCGTTATGCTTAAGAGGTTGTTAGGTGGTTGAGTGCAATATGCTTCTTGTTCGGCGCGATAAATGGACGCGTTGATAATGAGAACAAGTGAAACATTGCGTACAGGTTCGCTTTGTATTACTTGTCGCTGGCTATCGCACCGCGTTATTATTGTCCTCGGAATGGCGTGCTCTTACACGCTCAAGTACCTCGTTTGCATGTAATGCCATGATCTGTTCCGTTCTATTTTATTAGAAATTTACCTTTGAGACAAGTTTGTATTCCTCTTATCTATTTTAAATGTATGTTGCATTAATAAGTTGTTAATTTGTAATATTGTCGACCATTACATACCTTTCAGTTGTCCACGTTATATTGACTGGTTTGAAATTATTCTTTACAATGCTTTGACCTCGGGTAACGATTATTCTATTCGCCTAGATTATGAGTTAATTATTTATATCATTAAGCTTTCCTCGGTGAAGATCGGTGTTATTTTAGAACATCATCGACGTCGTTGATATTCGCTAAACTATAAACTATAATCCTTGAACTATGCACAATAGCAGTATTAACGCAGTGATCCCCCCTGTTTTGCGACAACCGCAGATCAACTCCTGGCCTATACTAAGCCTGTCCCACGGTCAAAGGTATCAAATCGTCACGGCGGGTCGCCGATGACGTCACGTCCGTAGACACGCGGCCGTCGGACACGCGCCGTCCGCTCCCCACGCTTTGATGTTTTCCGATTTATGATAACGGCGGCTGTGTGTTGTGATGCCGACTCGTCTAATTATAGCTTGCCTATCGGTTTGTCACATTGAGTAACATTATTTTGCCATTTTACGACCCATTCGGCACGATCTTTGGATGCTGGAACACCTTATCACTCCATTTATCTTTATTAACTTTGTTCATCAGGTTATGGTATAAGTTATAAGCTTATATATTTTGGTATAAACTATAGAATTACAAACGTTTACGAACATAAGCAGATAACATTTGCAGATTCCGCGAGTTGGAGGGAGAGGGCGCTGAAAGCGCTTAGACTAAACCTCTTTCAAGTAAGCGAAGCGCGAGGACTAGCGAGCCTCCGGAGGGAGCCACGAGTCGGGCTACTTCTACAGTTTCATCGGATTAGGAAGCCGCCGAGCTCTTAAATCGTTTAAGCGGTCGTTCCATGCAGTGACCAGGTCCAAGGACTTTAGGCTTCTAAATCAAAACGCGTAGGTAGCATGGGGTATTTAGGGCGCCGTGATATTTCTGGGGTAACATGGCTATATGTATTTTTGTTACAAATAAAGAACAAAAATGTATTGTATACTAAGATACACTTTGGTGTATTTTTATATCTGTCAATATGTTAAAAGTCAGAGAAAGTGTAACAGGCCGGCGAGACAAAAACTACTTGTCAAACAACCATTATGAGCTTTATTCGAGTTAACGTAGTAATAGTGATAAAAAATGAATTAGGATGGTCTATGAGCAATTGGCATAATTACTGAAATCGAGTCCGCTCATATAGGACTAGTGTTGCAGTTCGCTTATAACTTGTACTGAATGAGACCTGTTCCGCATTCACAATGACGTTCAAGACGATACATTATATATTTAATAATAATTTTCGATTGTTTTTTGTATAATATTTTTTGGTCCTTCAAACTTCTGCTAATATCTGCATGGATCGACAGAGCATATTAAATATGTACTATTATTGGTTTGCACGTTCCAGCCTTAGTGGGTGCGCCGATCAAAAGCTGTAATAATTATACATGTTTTATTATAGCTTCGCTTGAAGTTATATAGCTTTATGTGATATACGTACAATGATTAGTTAAGAGTGTTTCGAAGATAACATTTGTCGTGTTCGAATCTCAATATACGGCGATGTTAGTTATGCAATAAAGATTACGCGAAATGTTCGCGCGTGGGCGATGAGGCGGTAGCGGGCGCACTCCTCCGATGCTTAACTGTGGTACTTCATGTCACAGCTCCTGATAAGCGAGCATGACGTAGTGGCCAGGAAACGGCCCACCGGTTCAGCTTTCCTAAGTAAAAATATGACTGAGGCCTTTATCGATGTAACTTTGTCTCTCCATTCGTTCTCATTTTATGCAAGAAACCTGTATAGTTTAAATTAACTCGCGTCATAAATATAAACTTTAAATAAACAATCATTTTTCCCTTTATTTCTTACTGGCTACCCGGACGGTCGTGATTCTCTCTGTTAATAAATAAAACGAATAGCAGAGTAGACACTTTATTGACACTTTTCTTGAAAATAAACTATTGTTAGTAACTTAAATAGATTTTTACTCGTAAATACAAGACGAGTAAACATGTGGTTATCCCAATAAAATCCTGCCACGCCTTTGTTGTTGCTTAAATTGTCGGAAAATTTTTGTAATATAGAGATAATTCTTTGAATCGGGGAAAGAAGTATATTTTCTAGTTTTATTTTTCTTTCTTTCTGTAAATCTTTCCACATTAACAAATACATAAGATTTATATAAATACAATACAGAATTGTTCGAGACGTTGTCGAATTTTATACTTAATAACACATTTGGCACATTTAAAGAAATGTAATAGCTAATAATAACTTGATATAGCTATTTACAATCCTTTGAAGAGAGATGTAGAAAAAAAATGTATGCGTTCAAAACATTTTCATGCAAATTAAAAAAAAACCATTCATTGCAACGTACCTACATATCTGTCAGATATGATAGTGCATTACATAGTTCCATTTTAACCATTTGTTTCCCTTATCTTTAGGATATCGTTTTCTTCGTCTCGTCACTTACTGACAGAAAAAACTACTCTAACTTCAATTAAGTTATCTAGGAAGATAAAACTAAACATATAATTTACTTACGTTGTTAATTAAAAAGTAAGTATTTAATATTTCATACAATACCAAAATAAATCACACAAATTAGCATAAACTTTTGTTGATTTAAATTCGCCATTAGGTTAACCAACAGTTTGCATGAATCAATATTATTTTACGGTTAACTGACACAATTATGGTAGACCGTCATCTCGCCTGACGTGTCCTTAATCCGTCCTCGCTAATTTTGAGGTCAACAGATCATATTATCCATTTTTGTTAAGACATATCATATTTACTTTAAGTATTACACGCTTGCTTCATTGTATTATATATTGGTAATAATGTATTATATTATACAGAACATGCTATTTAATTACTTATTACTTTCGGAAAACTATTTTAAGGGTTTAAGGAATATAAAATAAAATATTAAGTTGTCGACATAATAAATATGAAATTTTTTTTTAGATTTTTTGGTATCTATATATTCTTAAAAGATTAGAGAAAGAGATGAGTTAAGAAATTATATAATAAATGAAGTTTTGACTTAAAAGAGTATAATGTATCTATGGAACACATTTTTTATTTATTTAACAAGTTACAAAAACTTCTCTTTAATTTTCGTATTATTATGTTATATAGTCAATGAAATCCGTTATATCACCAATGAATATGTATTATAAGTTTTTAAATATTAATAGATTTTAATATTATCGTTCATTGGAATCTTAATGATGTTGGAATTGTATATTTAGCTAAAGTAGTATAATTAAATAACTGAAACGGAACAAGCGAGGATTACCGGTTTTCGTGGACTAACAAAAAGTAAAGGAATTTTGATGTCAGTTTAAAAGATGTTTCAATAGAAAGATTACTGATTCATATTTAGTATTTTATATTATTAAACTTGCGACGTTTCCATTCACAGTAGAAAGTACGAACCTTAATTGATCACGTGTGCACAAAGTATTTAGAATCGGGAATTTCCCGGTATGCTCGCCGTATTTTCTTTCTTAGTCCGTGTTGAATAGATGACCTGATAAAAATCGTAATGTCAAAAGTAGTTATTAGTAGCATTTTGTATAATGAAAATACTTTTGATAAGGCGAAGTTTTTGTTTGATTACGTAATAATATATATTTTATTTGTGTTGATTGACATGATATTGTTGAAAGCTATGGATGATTGTTAAACGATTTATTCTATGGTTTGATTAGGAATAGAAAGGTTTTTTACTACTACCTTTCAAAAAAAATTTTATTTCTTTTTCTATTCCATTTTCTTTTGACGATGATTAATTTAATCGAGCCCTTTTCGAAATTTCCACTCCATCTTGCGATTTATTTCTATTTACGTAGATTAATACGTAAACAATTTTAATTTTATTTCAATTGCAATGTCTGAACTTGACAACATGAGGTCTTTGACGAATGCGTGTTGCCAGTGATGACATACTGATTCGAAACGTGGTCGCTTACTAAGCTCTAGGCTCAGGTCACACAAAGAGCTTTAATCAGAAATATGAGGATCCGCGGAAGAACACTGGTCACCGACGTAGTTCGAAAACTTGGTACTCGGCAGTGGCTGTGGACGGGGCACATCGCCTCGATGCCTCTTGGGGCTATAAAGTTCTGGAGTGGCAACACGAGCCGGTAGATGTGACGTGTGTATGCCCCCATCTAGGTGGATGATGACATAGTTAAGTTTGAGGAAAGTCACTGGATGCGGAAACCAAGACCATTCCTCCTATTATACACTCCTATGCAGTGGGTATCTATCGAGTAAAAAAAGAAAAAAATTTTAGTTTCCTTTCGAAAACAAAACTTTCGTATGCTGTGATTATGATCCTTATATATTAAATAAATAACCTATGACTCTAAGATCCCTAAACCATTATTCTGAGTTAATATGTAGAAAGCGTTCGAGAAAATGTGTGTAAAATATAGAAGTAAAAATGCTTTTTTTAATGTCATATAAGTAAAAAATATCAAATGTATGCAACGTAACTCGTATTACAATGCAGTTTAGTATAAATGTGTGGCATTACGCCTAATCAGGCAACAACATTAACTGATTGTAGAAAGTAAATATCGACTTCGCTTGGTGCGTCCCTTGCTTATTAAATAGCCTTTAACGCATTGTAATAACAACTATATTTGTTTGGTAATTGATTATGAATGTTACTTCCATATGCAAAGTTTATGCCGTTGATTTCATTTTCGATAGTGTTTCTTCCGTATGTTAATAAATCGTTTATTTCGTATTGCATATACATCTATATATATTGTATATACATCACATTAATGTTTTATGATTTCTTTATTATGTTGATAAAAACGGTGTAGTGTTTTATTTCAAAACTTTTTGGGAAAAAAGTTCGTGTTTGTTGACAAAAGTTAATGCACACGCTGTTGACGGAGTCAAGAGACACGAGTTTGTTTCCAACGTATTTAATATAAACCGAACTGAACTTTTTAAAAACGGGAATAGTTCCTTCTGCGAAGGCCTAATAGATGCCGTTGAGCAACAATTGTGTTGTCATTAACGTGTTCTAATTTAAGGAGACGTTAAATTACTGGGGTAATGGGGCGTACTATCACATACGTGTGTATTGTTGTAATTTTGGCTCATGATGTGGTTCACCGTATTGTTATGAAGACCCTGTATGATGATATGATATGTATTTGATATTCTGTTAGATGAACACCCAACTTAGTGTCTTCACGACAGCTATAGGATTATTCGTTGCGGTAGAACTCGTAGTACAAGGATGCCCAGACCGCGGCCCGCCGATCGAATACTGGTGACCCGTCAACAGCAAAAATAATACTCTGGTACATTCGAAAAATATTGGATTCTATTCCAGAATAAAACCTACAATATAAATAAAAATTATTATCAATTTTTTACTGTCTTTAATTACCTATACTTCTGGCGGCCGGCCCGCCATCAGTTCATGACTTGCCCGAGTGGCCCCTAGTCTGTGCACC
>DWIC01000598.1:0-11127 GCA_018248135.1 Battus belus
TGGAGGGAAACCTGAAGGACTCTACATCTTAAATTGTCGTTACTAAATATTATCAGTAATTAAAAATAATAACTTTACCGACACGCTGGCGTGATTATATTGATGGCAACCCATTATAATCAAATGATAAGAACAATCTAAAACAACCCCTAACTACGCCCGCGATCTTGCAAGCTAATATACCAAATGTTATTTTTAATTTAATGCTTCTATACAGGTCAATTGATAAATCATGTAAAAGATATAAAAGTGTGAATTTACAGCTTCTTTGCAGTCATTTAATATATCGTAAACCATATCTAAAAACTTTAAGTTCTTTAAACATATCACCAATAATATTCACATGTATCAGAGCCTTTTTATTAAACCGTTACACTGTAAATGCATTATATTATAATGTTAGCTCTATAAAAGAGAGATTATTGTCGACTGTGCAAATACGATTCCTCAAGTTCTTTGGACATGTCACCCGTAATGAGGACTTAATGGAACGTTTGGTGTAAGCGATCTCGCGGAAGCTCTCCAACAAGATAGACAGAATTTATGAAACTGTAATTAAAAGTCAGGAAAGGCATGCTCTCACTCCGCCAAACATAGAGGCACATGGCGATGAGCGTGGGCTTCAAAACCGACCGGGGTATGACCAAGACCGCTCTACCAAAAGTGCAATAATGAGAAGATGCACTCGTAAAAACATTATTTTCAAAAATAATAAATAACATTATGATTATGTACTATTAAATAGTGTTTTCAACGGCATGTTCAAAAAGTAACGGGAAGTTTTGTTTTCTACGATTGCAGTGGCGAGGTGCATCATGAGTTCTTGCCACAGGGTAGAACGGTGAATAAGTAATTACCTGCAAGTTATGCGCAATTTGCGCGAAACAATCCGCCAGAAATTGCAGAAAAACAAAAATTGGCTTTTGCACCACGATAACGCCTTAATCACACGTTACTGCTTGTACACGACTTCTTGGCCAAAAACAACACACTAATGATAACGCAGCCACCGTATTCCCCAGATCTGGCCCCCTGTGACTCTTTCTTGTTCCCGAAACTGTAGAGGCCCATGAAAGGACGACGCTACGCCACGAATGGCGAGACAAAGACAGCATCGAAAGAGGAGTTGAACAAGATACAAAAAAATGGTATTTTGAAATGCTTCAAAGATTGGAAAAAACGTTGGCACTAGTGTATAATATCCCAGGGGGATTTCTTTGAAGGGGACAAAATAGATATTCACGAGTAATTAATTTTTGATAATACACAAAATTCGCGATACTTTTTGTACACACGGTGTGTACAAAAATTGTATGTATTATAATGTGTGTATGTAAGTGTGTATGTAATTGTGTATTATACCTTCACCTCTTTAAAGCTTTAACACTTATAACAAATTATCCTGTAGTTATAAATATTGTTAGTATAAAGGAAATTATTCGAATTCTTTAAAATAAGGAGCACTAATAAAAATATTGTTATCTATTCTAACATCAAAAATTAACTTAATTGTTAATAAATTATAAACTGATAAAAACGAAAAAGTGTACAATTTTCTATAGTAATGAATTACTTTAATGTTTTATTTTTTTACGTATACAATTGTGGCTAATATAATTATTATCTTTTAATATTATCCTTATTACAATTTAAAGTAATATTGTGGTTAGATGTGGCAATATTAAATATATCACTAGATTAGATACACGGATTTAATTGAGATCATTTAATGATTAATTACAAGGATATAAATTAAGTACGCGCGTAGCCATTGTGAAATTATAGTTTACTTGTAACATTAAAGTAGTATCGATTGGATAGTGGCAACATGCGGTCGTCCGGAAAGACGGCGCTCTGCCTTTTGTGCATAACAGGTATGTGAAGTGTTTACTTTTGTTAGGTTATACTTAAAATATAATTCGTGTAAACCAAGTTTCAACGAGTATTTTTGTAAATCATTTTGATTATTCGTTGTTCGTTTCACTAAAAAATACACGAAGTTGAATTTTACATACATAGCTTCAACCGCTGCGTACTTTAAATGATGTTCTATTAATGATTATATACAATCGTTTCTTGCTCAGATCTTGTTAGCTTATTTAAAAGTATGAACAAAGTACTCGAATTCCAATGTTTTTGGACTTCTTTTAAGAGAGTTTTGTATCAGAAATACGATGAATTCTTGTCATATCAAACGGTGTTGAATATTCGGTCAAGACACGGCACGTATTCATTCCGGTTTGCCATGAGACACGAAACATAGACGACGCTGCCAAGAACGCTTTTAATTTTGAAGCCGAATGTTTACAAAGTTGTTTAAGCTTAAGAAACGCTGTAATTTTAATATTCGTAAATATAATAAGAAAATTCGGTTATCTTCGATTATGTATGCATGAAACCTTTTACTCGGTATGACATAAATGATAAAACATGTACTTACATACTTTGAAATCTTTGTAACAGTTATCGAACGTCTTTTTGTTTCTAATAATGTTTACCACAAAACTCATAACGATCTACTAATCGACTGTTTCATTATAAACACGTTAATGTGAATGAGTTGCGTATGCCATCAGCTGAGGAAATTTAATGAGTGACATGATATTTTTTTTTATCTTGAATCTGCACTATATTTATTCAATAGCCAGTGGAACTGGGAGGTATATATACCGAATGTTATTTATATATGGAGAAGATTTCCATTGAATTACACGCTAGTAGAAAATGGAAACTTCAAAGTAGTCCCTTTCTAAGGGAACATATCCTTACTAGGTAATTCTCATCACGAAATATTTTACACGGCATACCGTACACTCCGACTTAGATTAAATAAACATCAAAATATCTATAACCTATAATAATTATTCAATTAAAATTATAGTTAGTACATATTTAATTTTTATGCTATACGTGTAGGTCGAAAAATACGTAAGATCCTAATTTATTGGAGTATTTTATTGATGTTCTATTAAGGTTAATTGTTATTTCCTGCCAGGGTGTGGAATGATCGTTACACAAGTTAATTCTTGCTAAGGGCACGACTTACTTTTAATTTTTTTCCCAACCACAAATAGCATCCGTTAATTTACAGCCAGCACATTAGAATTTATAAAAATAAATATAATGTACCGGCCAGATATTTAAATAAAACATTTATTGTATTAGATTATTCATTATGTAAAATTGATAAATAAATACTTGAAAAGACATTTACAGTTTAATTATATATAATTTATGATAAAAACACTTTATTTATTGGAAAAAAAAATGCCGTTAATCATGAGAGTATATTAATTCATAACATGAATTTTTTATCTATATTTTTACCTAATAAATATTTTATTACGATACTTTCAACTCTGTTGTTCATGGTATGTTTATATTGTACTGGCAAGGACATGAAAAGGTTAAATTATTGTTGCGTAAAAAGTAATGCACAGATCACGTGCCGAAAGCGGCATCTATACATTACGATCAATACTAATTTAACATTTGGGGCTCTTGGAGCGATTGCTGGGTAAATTATTTGTTTCTTAAACATAAATCATCTTATGAGTTTCTATTTCGTGCTGGTATATAGTATCTTGAACCGTGACCCGTGAGACTAAGTTTCTGTAAAACACTAGAAATAAATAAGCTTGTTATTTTGTTAAGGCTTCATAAAATTACTAACTACCTTTTGTGCAATTATGTAGAGTGTTACTATACATTCCCATGTCATTTCTTAGATTTATCATGTGTATAAATTTAAGTAGTTTACTTAAAAAACTCCTTAAACATCTCAATGCAGTGTAAAGAATTTTTTAAATAACAAGAAATATTGGGAATTAATTTTAAATAGTCCTCTCAGATAATGGCGAATGAACTCTTGCATTTTAAGTTGATCGTGCTATTACAGAACAGCATGATCAGCATGAGCAGTTGTTTCAGCAGATAGGGTTTTTCAGGCGTTCTAATCATGGCTTACACAAGTGGATTACTCCATAGACGCCTAATACAAGGCGATACCCTCCCCAAAATTGTCTATGGGCTGATATACCATAATCGTCAAGCTTGGCAAGTGGGTTGGCCAATCGCAGTGTGGTATTATGATACGCAGATGACACTGCTGCCCATCCTCTAGAAACTTCTTTGTGATAATAATGTGAATAAATAGAGAGGCTTCTTAGACTTCAGTACTGTATCATACACACACATAATTGTGTTCCGTTGGAAAAACGTCATAAAGCAATATACGATAAAAATTGACTGGATATATATGCAATTACATAATGTAGGATCATTTTACCAAACACTATCGCATAATTATGTGCGGTACGTTCGTTTGATGGGATGTAGGAACATTTCATTATTCTCTCGTACAAGAACTTAATCAATTATAATTTACTTATTTATGTCGTATGGAAATTATAATAAAAAATTTTATCTCGTCGATCTATACCATTAAAATAAATTTAAGCCCCATCTTTGAAAGCACTAAACGCCGTGGAAAAATACCGTTTAAAAAAAGTTGTCTCATACAGAAATATGTCGTGCCGTGTGTTGCATAATCGACGATTAGACGCACTTCACACGATTGTATACGCGGAAGAATAAATAATGTTAGGCAATAATTACATGTTTATTTAAAATATTTTTATAATAGCAACACAAAGAAACAGGAATAGTTAACTGTATTACACAATAGCTTGGAAACCTGTCTAATAAACATAAGGTCTTTCAACATCATAATCATAATGTCAGTTGATAGACGCTCACTGCAAGGCATAAGCCTTAAAAATTTCCAGGATAATGTTCTTGCGTTGCTCGCATCCAATGACTTCCTGCGGCCTTGATCGCCGGTCCATCTAGTGAGGGGTCTACTTACGCTGGGTCTACCAGACTCGAGGTCGCCATTTGAGAACCTTTCGACCCCAACAGCCGTCGGTTGTTTAAGCGATGTGTCCTACTCACTGCCACTTTAGACGAGGGATTATTCGAGCTGCGTCGGTAACCTTTCTTTCGTCGGTTCTTCTGCAAAAAAATTAACCGCAAATGCAGAGTAATACGTTCTATTTACTTATATTTACAATTAAAATCAATATGTACAGCACTAGCTGTATATTCTAATATACATAGCTATATATCTAATGCAAAAATACACCAATAAAACAAAAAAAAATAATATTACGTATTTTACTTAATTTACTGATTTACTGCCTTATTAATAAAAACGATCGCTTAGAAAAATAAGTTTTCTATTTCGTACACTGCGAGACTTTAGTAATATTGATTATATCTTTATTGTAATTATTAATCGTATATGATTCTTTAGCTTGATCTTAATTTGCCCTAATACGCGGTTTAGTTTTGTTTGACTTCAAATATTAGGCTAGGTACACCTAGGGACAGGTGTCCTAATTAATTCTGGTTTGTAAGGTAAGCTTTGATTATAGCAGTAAATATTTTTTTTAATTTCATCACAAGAGGCGTAATAACCGTATACCGAATATTTAAAAAAAATTGGCTGTATTGGTCCAGACGTTTCTAAATTTTGCATTTAGCAACACCTTAGACGATATGTATGATATGTATATATAGATTAATGTATAACTTTCTTTAATTACAATCACTGTAATTTTCTGTATGTTCTTTTAGGTATAATTATTATATCTGAAGCAGCAAGGGAGATAAGGCTTAACGCCGGGGAAATTTTAAATCTGTCGATTATTGCTGGTAGTACGAACGAAAACGTTGAAGAATGCTTCTTGGAAACCCCCAGCGAGAAAATAATACAATTCAAGCCCGACGATCGTTCCGATGATAAATACAGATTGAAGCCGGACAATGAATTCAGCAAGTGTCGGGCCGCCGTATATAACCTCCAGAGCAGTGATAACGGCGTGTGGACGTTACGATCTGTGTCTGACATGGGCACTCGTAACGAATCTTTACTATTAACTGTGATTTCAGAAGGTTCGATTTTGTAAACACTACTTGTATTTCTTTATTTTCTTATAGTTGAAGTAAATGTAGTGTCTGATTCTTCTGACGATAATAGAGTTGGCGGTAAACTATATCTAATGCTATCTAAAAACCATATAATACATTATTTTTACCGCATATGAAAAGCGCTCATTAATTTATTTAAAAAATTGTGTTGCCTGCTTTTTTATGCGAAATATAAATTGTAAATGCATGTCCGTGTTACCATTATTTGATTTCAAAGCTTGATGTAAAATATTATTATGTAATTATTTCGATTTAGAATTTTGTATGCGCTCGTTTACCACCTTATCGATAATCATCAACCACATGTAATTGCTTAGCTGAACGTTATCATTGTCTTGAAGCAATCAAAAGTAAATACATTTTTAAAGACTTTTTTTTAATATTTGATTTGTTTTATCGATAAACAGAGACTACTGAATCTATAAGCATTGAAAATGTAGGAAAAACAGAAGAATCTACATTAGAAATTTCAATGAAAGTAGAAGATTATGTGACTACCAGTCGGGTGACAGATGAGACAACAGAAAAAACAAAGACTACCGAATTCTCAATAGAAACCACAACAATAAAAATTGACGATGTTATTATTCTAGACTCTGAGAATATTATAACAAAATACGGTGAAGGTCACAAGTTAAAAATTCCAGTGTATGACTTTTTATATAATGAGAAATGTTATATTGTTCTGCCTAACGGGAAAAGGCATGACTTTGTTGATATGCATATTCATGGGGTAAAGGTGTTAAACGAAAATAACGTTGCGTGTGGAGTCATAGTTAATATTGATTCAGACGATATGATTGGGAATTGGATGTTGATCTCACGTAGTGTCAGATTCGGTACAGAAATCGTTGAAAGAAGATTACCAGTAAGAATAACTTTAGAAGGTAACTTATATTGTTTAAAAAAAGTCACCAAATAAACAAGGATATAATCGCCTAAACTAAAATATTGTCAATTCAGAGAATCGGGATTTAATTATTTCTTCTAAAACTGATTATTTTTATTTCGGTTAACAAAACATTACTGATTAGTTTATCGATAATTCAAAATTTACTAAGTTCAATATTTAATCATTTTGGTTTTAGGTTTACTTGTGTACTCATTGTGTTTGTAATTTTACATGCATTTTCGATTCAGTCATTTTCTATTGGTATTTGAAAAAAAAACATTAATTATTATCGCATCATTAACTAAAATTATTCGCATTTTTGATAAACAGAAGATACTACCGAAACTACTAAGGCTGAAAATATATTTACACAAGATTTAGATGAAACCACAACAAGAGAGCAAACAGAAGAAAATACTGAAAAGATACAAACAACTGAAGGTTTGGAAGAAAATACTGAAAAGATACAAACAACTGAAGGTTTGATAGAAATTTCATCGACAACTTTAGAACAAGTGTCCGTTACTTATTTGGAACCCGGATATTTCGACACAAAAATCGGCGAGGTACATAAAATTAAGATCCCCGAATATGACTTTTATAATACAGAAGAATGTTATATCATCTCACCAAACGGCGGACGACATGATCTTGAGCATTTGGATATTTACGGGATGGAAGCGATAAAGGACTTCAATGTAGCCTGCGGGGTGAAAGTTCAAATTACATCAGAGGACATGGTTGGAAATTGGTTGTTAGTTGCACGTGGCACCAAATACAGCACGGACATCGTTGAAAGAAGATTACAGTTCACAATAGATATACTAGGTACTCTCATTATTTAAAATGGCTTCAAGAAATAAATATTTATCAAAAAGATATGTGTATCTGGTCACGTCTAGGAGATAACGATATAAATAATATAATAACGATAATAAGACCAACCAAGATTATCATCCTTAATGATTTTGATTACAAATATCTAACGAACAAATAGTACTAAACAAGAATTTTTTAATTGCAGAAACTGTCAATACTTTACCGAATGCTATAACTGTAATGGAAGGTAAAGATATCTACTTACGGTTAGAAGAATCCACTCCCCTTTATGATACTTGCAAAATAGTTGCTCCTTTGCAAGAACGCGCAAATGTAGAAAAAGATATCAGATTCGTTGATACATGTGGTTTCATCGTAAGGAATGCCAAAAAAAACGATTCCGGACATTGGATGATATATTATGGATTGAAAACCATTTATAGAGCATGGACGAATGTAAAGGTTTATGGTAATGTTTGACTGGCCAAATTTTAAGATTCATTATGAATAATATAATATAATTTCTTTTCAATTATGTATTGTTTTTAGATACATTTATACATTATATGACGACATGCATTTCGTATATACATATATAGCTTATATAGCAATATAGCTTCTGCTAACAACGCTAGCTATTTTTTTTTGTGATTTATAAAAATGTTTATGCATTCTATAAAGCATTTCATTCTTCATCTCTCGTCCAACGCTAAAGCTGTTTCAAACACTTTTAACTTTCAAACACTGTCCACCTTAGTTAAAAACCTAATTATGTTTTAGGAAATAATGATATTATTTTAATACTAATATATTTTTTTAATTAAATAGGTAATGATGACCCTCCCATACCTAGCTCTTATCAGTGGACTATGGATAGACCAATTACACAACTGATCGGACCAGATAATACGGTGTATTGCAAAGTAACCGACGCCAACAACAACGTTGTATTTGATGGATTCGGAAAGTGTAACGTGACTTTAGCGAGGGTGACTGCTGAACATGCTGGAACTTGGACAATGTTCTTGGGCCTACAGGGACGAGTGCTTACGGATGAACATCCCTTCAGGGTTTATGTTCAGCACAGAGGTAAATCATCAATTATTTTTGCTAAACAAATAAGTTATAAAAACTTATTCTAACGTTTCTGTTATTCAGCTTGGAAACTAGAAGTATTTTCTTGCCAGTACCCTTCACAGTATTCTCTGTCACCTATCACATGATTATCATGTCAGCGTACGGACGCCCACTACAAGGCTAGACTTCACCCGAACATCCTGATCATAACCTGTTTTACAGCGCCCGCACCCAGGCCTTTACCGGCTCGTGCTCGCAAACTCTGCATCTGTTCTGCGCAATAAGTGGCCTACCCACTAGTTGTTTTCTTGCCCAAGTACATTTAAAGTAAATTTATATTTTCTTTAATTAGTATTTATTGCACAGTGTGTCCTGACCTTTTTAATGATAAGATTCCAAGGATCGATATGTAAATTGTACAAAGATTAATCGGATAAAGTAACTTTATTGATTAAGACACTTATTTTCTACAGCGATGTTTATTGTACAAAATTAAAAAAATACTTTGTATTTCTTCCACATGTATTACTTTAGTTTCAGAGATTACAGATCCATTTTTGTATATTCATTTCTAATACATTTTTTCAAGAAGCTCTACATCTTTAGGCTCTTGCGATCATCTTTCCTGCGCACCATCGCGATCTGCCCACTTCAACTTGCAAGTCCACTGGGCTATATCGTTTCCTTTAGTTCGTCTCCGGATCTTCTCAATCCTGTTTCGATCTCGCAGAGAAATCCCGCACAAAGCCTTTTTATCGGCTCGTTGTTCGTTTATTAACTCGCCAGTCAGTTCCGAGAGACAAAGTTTCCAATGTAAGAAAATATACTGAACCGCAAAGAAAAAGGGTCATTTATGAAATCGTCGATATCTTCTTAAATATTTCGTCGATATCTTGTTAAAAACTCCACCAAGCTTTATGAAATAAAAACTAAATTAAAGAATATTTCAATGTGATTAAATGAAAATAAAAACAATATTATAAAACTTTTTATTTTTGCTTCAATTTCGTAAGGGTAGATGTGTTAGCGTGTAGCGTTGCACAGTTTAATACTTGGTGTTGCCTCCACGAGCTTTACTCGCTCACATACTTTAGGCGTAGTACAGCACTTATGGTAGCAGTATACAACATGTTTGCATTAACAATTTTTATTTAAATTATTTTTCAGACCCAAAACCAGCAGTATCCACATCAGTGAAGGTGAATAAGCCAACCGTCACACTGACTTGCTCTGTGTTCAGTTCACATCCAGTGCGCTCCTGCAAGTTCCGCGACCCGGGAGGCCGCATTCTTCTCGCTCTCCCGGGAGTTGGCGAAGATCGTTACACTTTCCATGGGAACGGTTCCAGGTAACTTTTTGTTATTTTAAATATTTCAGTAAATTCGGTATTACGAATCAACACGGTTAATGGACCATTTCCGTAATCAAATTATTCATACAAATTTGATCGTTGTTACAATAATAACAAAACTTACTATACATTTATTATTTCTAAAGCATTATTGATCAGTGTACTTAGCAGTAAAAACTATTATCAAAGTACCTCATGCATTGGATGTCACGTCACGCCTTCTTCAAATTCTCAGAACAAAGCGGGTATTTGTGGGTGATCCGCCATACATATGCTGGAATGCCCGTTGGGGAAGTTTGCTTGGCTAGGCATCTTTGAAAATGGGGTCGTTATTTCTGAGTCGCTGAAAGACATCCGAGTTATTCTCTGCCACATGGAAAATACATGTTGGAGTGTAGTTGCGGATATTGCTCATAACCTGAAGAATTTCTTTTTCCTACTTATCTGTTTACTATAACAGGTCGCCACTGAGGCCTTAGGTTTCTAAAACGCAGATCACAGAGCAGCAAGCGCAACGCATGTTGACATATGCCACGTAAAACAGAATATCTCAAAATTAACAAAACCTTTGCATCATCAATAACTCTACCTGTAGACATACCTTTTTTTGTATGGGCCTCTCTCATGGATTTCCAAAATCCCAAACCTTCTGTAAGAAACAGAAACAGTCTATTGGGGATTTGAATGAGTGTTTTTCTTTAAAGATATTCTTCGGGAGTTCACAGCCATGAATGTGGTATTCAAATTATGAATCCTGTGATCGGTGACCTGGGCTTGTGGCGTTGTGCCATGGAAACGGAAACCGAGAACTACTACGGCTTTTTGAAAGCCCGATGCCCGTGGGCCATAAAACACTCGGAGGAAGCTGCTAACATACAATTCGGTAAGTGAAGTATTATTTAGCTAAAAAACCATTTTCCAAATAATAGGTTGTCAAATATCTCCCTTCCGCTTTTTTGCTCTTTATTCAATGCTTTATAAAAAGTGTTACAGTGAT